>JACEGR010002074.1:0-141461 GCA_014170235.1 Listronotus bonariensis | reverse complement strand
ATTTTACATTAATTTTTTTTATGATTTTATGTTTGCTAATTTAAAATATGTTTTTGTTAATTATTTTATTGGGTCATTATTCAAGGATACAAATAACGGATTTTATAAAATACGTTTATTATAAATAATAAAGATACAGAGTACAAATTTTTCAACTTTTATCCTATTCGTCAGATTTAGCACCCTTTGATTGTTTTTACACATCATACATGAGAACATTCTTAATCTGTTGCTTAAAAAAGTGGATTTTTAAGCGACATAACGTTTATCACATATTAGAAACTATAAAATGGCATGATACAATGAATACAAGGTAAGATCTTGCGCAGACGTGTATTACGTGATCACCGCCTATGACGTTGTAATGTGAAAAAATTTGTAAACAAGCTTTCGACAAGTTAGACTGTTTGTTTGGCGTTTTACATTGCTTTTGGGCTAGTTGGTATAAGAATATAATATTTAATTTATACTAGTTTGAAAATGGTATTAGCATAAACGAAGTATATGTAATAAACCACAGTTCAAAAGCACTTAAAAACAAATTTTCTTATAATTAAATTAGTAATATTTTTTATTACATTGTGTAAGGACAGAATAGTTCTTCATACTATATGAAAGTTTTAATTTCCTTAAATTGTTTAATAAACTTTTTAATTTTATTCTGGAGAAAAGCCAAATAATATTTTGTTTAAAACGTAATCTCCCAGAAAACAAATAAAGCATAATAAATGACCGAAATTTACAAACATTGTAGGCTTTCTTGGGGTTTCAAATTAAATATTTCTATTCTATTTCTATTTTTTTTCTTGGTTTTGGTCCCTTCAGGTCCAATCCACCACTCTCCCCCTTCCGGACTATGCTTTCCAGGGCTTCGACGGCGGAAAATCTGGATAATCGAGCTCGTAGCTCCCAGAAATTCAAAAGAAAACAAAATAATTCAACAATCGATGCAATGCATAAATTGTCGGCTGTCAAACCAAGAACTGCTAATGGTGTTACGTATAACCTTCACTTTCACTACTGACAGTTCCCATGGCACGCCCATCTATTTCCCGCCATTTGAGAAATACCTCGTGTTCACCACCAAACAGGATACCATCAGCTTATAGGAATCTTCGCTCACAGCCGTCAATTTAGCGTGAATCTTTCCTTGATCCCCGAAGGTAAAAAACGTTCGTACGACACCTCTAGCCGCCACTCCGGGAAGAACTTTGTAGTCCTCTACGCACGTCCGCACTGTTCGGAGGTCAAACAAAGAGTCTCAATTAAATATTTCGGGGAAAAAATCTTACATCGATACGTCATTGCGCAGAGCAAACCAATTTGGAATCGCTGTTAATCCTACCTTGCATTCGTTGTATCATGATAAAGCGAAATTGGACAATAGAACTGCAGTCTGCGAATGATTGGAAACATTTAACACTAACCTAGAATGGGGTAAATATTTTTTGTTCTGTAAAAATTACAATTCTTAGTTCAAAACATAACGGGTGATGCATCGCCGGGCGGGACATAGAAATCCCATATAATTTTTAGTGGGGTCAATTATTGGCTCCTCTAATTATTTTAGAGAAAAATTCTATTAAAGTTTATTGAAGAGCATGCAAATCTACGTCCATGGTAATAATTTTAGATTTTTGGGTTAACCTGTTTGCTAGTTAGATGCTAATATATTTTTAAAAATTGTTACATTATGATCGCCTCATATTTATGAACAACAATAAAAATACCAGTTAGCGTGACATAACGTTGTCATTTTGAAATTTAGTGCTTTATTATTATCAAAAAATCGTACAGTGAAAGATTAAAGTTGTATTTATACAAACGAATTAAGTTAAGTTAAACTAAATTAGAGTAACAAATTTCAAGAACTTATGATATTTATAACATTTACATGCTTCAATAAATTATTAATATTATTACAATAATTAATATGTTGGAAATAAACTTAAGATTTAAGAAATTTTTTATATATTCCTCCATTGACTGCTAGACAATAACCCAGACGTTTATAAAATTGTCTTCTTACATTGGCTAACTGTTAAATTGAAATTTTATTGCATTCTGCAGAAATAGCATTTTCTAATTCATCTAGATTAGAGTAATTTTTATCCTTGTATATCATGCTTTTTAAATGGCCCCACAGGAAGAAGTCATTTGGCGAAATATCAGGTCTCAAATTTTTTGATAGTCCTATGGACTGTTGATTTTCCGGGGATCGGTCTATTCGAATACTGAGCAGCGAACATGTTTGACACCTTTTGTTAACTATTTCCTTGATAGTACCATTTAATCATCAATACTTTTTCTTCAGTAGTATAACTCATGGTTAATCTTTTCGCTCTACGATTTTTATTAATATTAAAGCATTAAATTTTAAAAATGCCAACGTAATGTCACGCTAACTGGCATTTTTATTGTTGTTCATAAATATAAGGCGATAATAATGTAACAATGTTTAACAATATATTAGCATCTAACTAGCAAACGGGTTAACCGAAAAATCTAAAGTTTTTACCATGGGCGTAGATTTGCATGCTCTTTAATAAACTTCAATAGAATTTTCTCTCTAAAATAATTGGGGAGCCAATAATTAACTCCCATTAAAAATCACATGGGATTTCCATGTCCCGCCCAGCGATGCATCACGCGGTACAATCAATATATTTTACGAAGATATTTATCCAATACATCATGTTTCATACTGTCTACCAGGAATTCCAAAATACAATTCGGTTTTAAAATTATTCATATGCAGTGACCAAATGCAGTATTTGGCAACGTCGCCGAGGGACATGACGCCCGCTTTAGCCAATTTACATCGTCAATTGGAGACTGGTATTTCGTATCTGGCAATTTTATGTTTTAACACCTATGTCGTCGGTCTAATTCGATTCGTGAACGGGCTTGTAATCGCCGCTCGTCCTCATATTTATGGAAATACGAACATTTTATCGGAATTTTGGCTGTAATAAATGATAATTTGGATTAAATAAAAATAATGTTTTTTGGGGATTATAGTATTATTAATGTATGCATAGTAGTTATCAGTGGTGGCTCGTCCATTAAAGAAAAGGGAAAGCTAAAGTCATAAAGACTATATACACACACACACAGAAAAAGCCGGTAATTTTTGGGGTATCTTTTCTATTTAAAGCAAAATACATAATATTTGCGTAAATTCAAACTAAAATTGTGTATTGCCGCATTTATGGGTAAATTAAAAACTATACGTATAAAACTGGCCATCTTTAAGTTATTTTATGTTTTACCCATCTATTATTGATCTGTAATACCTTAGAAACGGAATATGTTATGGTAGCAATAATACCTGCTATGACACCTAGGGAAATATAAGCGGGCATTATGATAATGCCCGCTTATAACTTTTTTTTACCAATATGAGTTTGTGTACCAAGTAGATATCATCAGGAGCCTTCTTAATAAATTTTAATATTTGTTCTTCTTCCAAAACTTTAGACTTCTTCGGGACGTATACTTTCGACTTAATTTTTAAAAAAGATATGAGACGATGGTATTGCGAAATGTCTATATTTTCATAGACCATCAACGTAGACTTTAGGGTGGAATACTTGGTCCAGAGAGAGTTCGGACTGTATTTTTCCGACTAAAAATAATAAAGTTTGTTAAACATATGTATTAAAAATAAAATCAATAACTTACCAGTTCCTGAAAATATGCCATTAAAATGGTTTCGGTTTTTTGAAGAATTGCGTTCGCATCTTTCCAAATACCAAATACGCCATACTCCCGATCATACTAATATTAAATGCTCGATTTTGTCGATTATTGCTTTAATTGAAATCAAATCTGGTTGAGGCCTTCCCAGAGTTTTAATAATGTAAAACTTATTATCATAAGATAAAGAATTAAAATTATCTGTCAGCAACCAATCGACTATATCGTCAGATTTTTTAATTTTGTCCAACTTATCCATAATAAATAGAAAAAACTTACCAAAAACACCTTAAAAGAAAATACTTTAAAAACACAACAAAAATATTACTTATAGGGCGGCTAGCCTCCCTTGCCTCCTGATATTTAAGTTTATTGTAGTAGGCTTAAAGCCAAACACTATTACTAACTTTTTTAATACTTTATGTAGCGTACTAGAATGAAGTCAGGGGCGGTCATAAGGAGGGGGGCCATGCCCCCCTTGATGCCACATCCTTTGTATTTTTATACATATCTAATGGCAAATTTGGGCATTAAATGATAATATAGCCCCCCTCAGGGTTGGTCGGCTGGTCCGAGGGCGATGAAGGAGTTGAAAAGTGAGGACATTTTTTTTTTAAATCTTGGAAAGCAGGATTTTGTAATTTCATAAATTAAAAGAATGAAGAAAAACAATAAAAATACAGGGTGATTCAAAAATCGATCACGAAACTTAAGGGGGTGATTCTACTTGACAAAAAAAGGGTAGAACTTTATATACATTTTTTTCAAAATGTCATTCATTTTCGAGTTACAAGCCGTCAAAGTTCAATTTTTATTTTGGTTTTTCGCCATATTGCATTTATTTTTAACCAATCCAGTTGATATTTGGCACACAAATCGAGCTTTGCAGATTACTCAAATTTTAAGACAAGTATTTTTTTAAATACCGCAAGAAGGCACTTTACCTAAATCTTAAAATTTATTTACATGATAACCTTTTTATTTTGACAGATATCGCAAAGCTGGGGGCGCCGTTTTATAGACAATTAAAAACCTAAAAAATAAAGTACTCTTTATTAAAGTCGATAAACCTCACCGTTTAGGCACCAATAGACATCAAAGTGTTCATCAATGTCAATCAGAATTACCTGCATACATACAGGGTGTCCAGGCCACAAAGATCTACAGCAGATCTTCTTTCCTTCGTTTCAGACTGCTGGAATAAGTCTCTTGAGTTTCTAGGTGAGTCCCAGATCGTTGCTCTTGATATATCCAAAGCTTTTGACCAGGTCTGGCATGCCGCACTGCTTAATAAACTTCTCTGCTATGGTCTTTTAACTAAACTATGTACTTGGCTCTCTAGTTATCTATCTGATCGACGTATATCAGTTATCGTGGACGGCCATTCTTCAAGCTTTCACCAAATAAATGCTGGAGTCCCTCAGGGCTCAGTTTTAGCACCAACGCTGTTTCTTCTTCACATCAACGAGCTTCTCTCGTCCACAACTAATTCCATTCATAGTTTCGCCGACGATAGTACCCTTCACTCCAGTTTTCGGGTTCCTAAACCCATCACTAAACCTGACTTGGAAAACAAACGCAGAGAACGATGCAGATATCTCTTTTGCAGGATCTTAATTTAATATTGGAAGACACCTTTAATCTTGTGGGAGTCACATTTGAAAGTAACCTTAACTGGCATAAACACATTGTATCTATAGCCACGGCAACTTCAAAAAAGCTTGGATTTCTCTTTCGAGCCAAAAGTATTTTCCCCTTCTAATTTATACACTTTATATGTGTCCCAAATCCGACCTCCCTTGGAATATTGTTCTCATATCTGGATCATGGCGTCCCCCACAACCCCTAAGCATTCTTGATTCTATTTAAAGAAGAGCTATTCGTCTCATTAATGATCCTTCACTTACAGAAAGGCTTCCTCTCTTACACATCGTCGGGCTGTGGGGATTTATCGCTTTTATAGGTACTTCCATGGCTTCTGCTCTGAAGAATTGTCCAGTATTGTTCCTCCACTTACGGTTCCCAACAGAGAAACTCGTGGTTCCGCGCGTATGCATCCCTATACGGTCCAACTGGACAGGCCCCGAACTTCCCACTTTGTTCGTTCTTTTATCCCTAGAGTTTCTAGGTTGTGGAACCTGCTTGCCTGCGGAGGTCTTTCCTTTCCCCCAAATCTTCAAGTATTTAAGTCCCGTGTCGCTTAAGACACCCACGGTACGTTAGTATTTAGGCTTTGAGCTTTCGTGGTTTGTCCAAAGATAAAAAAAAATGTTAGGATTTTACCTGGCTTAAAAATTTATGACGTTTTTACAGTGGGCAAAATATCGCAGATGGCGCTGTCAAGACTTTACAATAAAATTGAGAGCAAATTCTAATTTTTTATTCCACAAAACCCCTTTGGCTTAATATTGTAACGATACAACAAGAATGAACAATGTTATGTATAAAAACCTAAGGCAATATTAAATTTTAGACACTCTGTATTTCCTAAATCATCGAGTTTTGGACCAAGGTGTGGATGGATTTTATGCACGTTTTAGAGACACCCTGTGTATTGTATGAGTTTTTTTTTATCTGGAAGTGTCGCCTTTGAACCTTCTTTACAAGATGTTTTCTTGTTTGGGCACCTTATAAAATTTTACCTCTTTTGATCATTTTTATTCTGGTTTGGTCACCTGGACAACATGCATAATTATTTCTTTTGTTTGGTACCCTACATAAATGTGTGCATATAATTTAATTATATAGACAGACATATTTATTGTAAGTTTACACAAGCGCTGTAATGCGCATTAGCCAAATGCGAATTTAAATAAAACACATGTGTAAAGACTCTTTACTTATTACATTACAATAGCTTTGTTCGCGGGTCTAGTAATGAACTGATTCTGAACCAGAACCGAACTGGTTTAGAATTGTTCTAAAGCGCATGTCTAGTTATTTATTAATTAGGAATTTTTATTTACCGCGAACGATTTTCTATACAGCTGAGGATGTATTCTAGCCTTACCTTTTGGTTAGGATTTTTCATGGTTCAATTAGATACTACATAAAAAAATGTATTCAAACAAAAAGGTAAATTGTTATACTGTCGAAAGCCACTCGAGGTCTCTCGGCGGAAGACGAGGGATTCCCCTGCCTCCTCTCGTTTTTAACATAAGTATGTGTATTTAACTAAAGATAAAATTCAAACAACAAGAAATGGTAGAATCTTGTAATATTGTCTATATTTCTTTAATTAAATCTTTATTTATTTTATTGCATATATACATTCATACGGAATACAATTAAAAATCCTTTGTTTATATAAGCTCAGAATCACAAAAATATAAAAAAAAATATTCAACAGGTATATTAACCCACATAAAAGTGACAGAAACAAATAAACTGTAATACAACGGTTTATTTCTGTACCACAAAAACATAAAACAGCTGACCATGTCGACAATGCGCATGAAATTCCGGAACTGAACTTTTAGTTCCAACAAAAATCCCAGGACTGCTAATCAGGTTACGAACCGGTAACGAACTGATTCGATTGTAACCCGTGAACACAGAACTGTTACTAAAAATTCAGGATTTTACTAACCGCGAACGCTGCTTTTTTCACTGCGCATGCGAATAGTCCCAGAACCGGCTCAGAATCGAACCCGCGAGCAAAGCTAATAGTTTTGTTATTATTACAGAGTATAGGTGGGGGATTATGGTTAGGTCTGGTTAGTTATTTTTTTTTTTAATTCCTTAATTAAACCAAGACTTTATAAATCCACGTAAAAATTCCATGCCCACCTTTAGGGTACCAAACAAGAAAAAATAATTATGTATTTTTGTCGAGGTGACCGAACCAGAAAAAAAGGGTCAAGAAAAGTAAAATTTTATTTGGTGCCCAAACAAGAAATTCGCAGCATAGACAAACCGCCACTGATTTTGTTTTACTAGGCTGTTGTCATCAAAGCTATCATAAAAAAACAAACATGACATTAATTCTTACGGCGCAAATTGATGTAAGTACACTGTTATTGTATGTTGACATTGTCCACGGCTAACACGAGCAATTAATTGTAATTTGCAAACCGATTTATAGCCCATGAATTTCCATAACACCAGAATAGAACTAAAAGAAAATAATAAAAAATATTATGTCATCCAGAGAAGCAATAAAAATAAAAATCCAATAAAAATCGACATTATATTTTCATCTTTTATAGTCAAAGCCATAAAAAATCGACTTGGGCATTAAAAGACGGCATTTTTATACGCAACAACAATTGTTATTGTTCGTTAATGTACACGAAGTTATGCAATTTACTTGTTTTCTAGTTTTTAGAGATTAAAAGCGCAGTGGCGTTACCCTGTTATGTCACCTAGCTTAATATAAAGGGTCCAAAACTACGATAACATCAAGGTTAGTTTATATTTATAAGGTTGCAACACATCCTCTATCTATCTATCTAAAGGCGATTTCGGCCCGTTTTGGTACTCCGACTTCGGTAGGTAACAATTGGTATGTTTTACGTCACAACCGTTACGTCAGTGTATGGTAGCATCCGAATTCGTTTGGTACATTTTGGTAGGTAAATAGAAGAAGAACCTACCTAACGGTTTATTGGTTTTAATAAAATTCTTTATTTAACAGCAATATTTAAATTAAAATATTTGCAACTATTAATATTATGTTTTATTATTAAAGAAATAAAATTTAGAGTAAGACCAACAGCTTTAGAAAATGATGAGAGCATACCAAACCGATCTACCGACCCACAAGCCACGGTATAGCATTTGACAAACCAAACAGGGTACCAAAGTTGGCGTGATGTCACTATTTTAACACCCGAAATTGGTTGGTAGGCATTTAACCAACCAAACTGGGGTACCAAAACGGGCCGAAATCGTCTTTTCTATCTCTTTGTTTTGTGGCTCTGATACTAAGTCAATTCGCCAGTTCTCCTGTTCTGGTCATATAAGCTATTGCTTATAAGCTTTCCTAACGTTTTGTCCGTGGAAAATCTGGATAATCGAGTTCGAAACTCCCAGACTTTCCTAGCATATGAATAAGAAACACTTGTAAACATCAACAACAGCTGATGAACTTCTGAACATGCATAAATTGTCGGCTGTCAAGCCAGCGGCTGCTACTGGTATCGCGCATAACCGTCACTTTCACTACTGACGTATTTCCGCAAGGCGTGCGCACCTCCTCGACCATACGAGGACACCATGTGTTCAACACCAAAACGTAAAAACTTCAGGCTTTAGGAGTCTTCACTCACAGCACTTAGCCCCAGAAGAAAGAAACCCCAATTTTTGCGTGAATCTTTCTCGGTCCCCAAGGGTACATCTACGCTCGTACGACGCCTCTCAATCGCCTACCCGGAAAGTCTATGTAGACCTCTACGTAAACGTGAACCGCACTACTTGAAGACCGCGGAAAGAGTGAACACATCCTCAATTTTTAGGCGGTTCGAGGTCGGGGGACGCAAGGAAGGGCACTCCACGGAGAAAAGTTGGCAAGACTGGGTAAAATCAAAGCTGATGATCAACCTAGTGGCGTCTAGAATTTGCGAATTTTATTTTGGCATTGTTTTGAAAGTGATTTTGTTGAGATGTAATTCTAAATGTATTTATTTAAAGTAAAAGAATTTAGAACTTAATAATAATTAAAAACTGTTGTGTAAACGGTTGTTCTGCTAATACAAAAACTGTATATCTTCGGCACTGAACAACATGGCCGAAAAATTGAATCATTGTATTGTTTATACAGGGTTATTCTTAAGTTGATATATTCCTTTTAACACAGTATAGAATGCAAAAAATAAGAATATTTTTCAAATAAAATTATGGTCGAAAATGCTTTGTTTCCGAAATACAGGGTGTTAAAGTTTTAAGAAAAAAATGCATTTTTATCATAAGTTTCCTACCACTTCAAATATGTCTACAAAATTTGGTACACTTTTTTAACCATTACATTACATTTTCTGCTGTAAAGTTTTTTAAAAATTTTACCAGTGGCGTACGAACAAGATTTGTATTGAATTTTTTTCAAGAAATAAAATAGTACGCCACAGCTTTTTCTTCAAATCAATATTTTTTTAAATAATCATTTATTTTAATGTTAATTTGGTCTTTTGTTATTTTTTCTTACGACGAACATTTTTCGTTTAAAAAAATAAAAGCCATTTTAATGCCTGGCATAATCGCTGAAATCTGATTATGGTGTTTTGTATGTAAAATTCGTTATTGACTTTTATTAAAAATTATAACTACTGATTTTTTTTAAATTATAGGTTTAAATTGTAGTAATGCAAGTTTTTCACCTTTTTTAATACAAATTAGACAAAAACCAGACCAAATTAATTCCAAAGTAAATGGATATTTCAAAAATAATATTAATTTGACGACAAAGCAGTGGCGTTCAATTGTTTTCTTGAAAAAAATTTAATACAAATCTTATTATAATGCGGCAACCATACATACACATAGGGCTTCATGGCACACTGGGATTAAAATGATTCAAAGTATAGCTATGCAATTTCATGCAAAAATAATGTAAAATACGTAAAAACGGGGTTTTAAGAGGTGAAAATCAAATATTGTGTGCCACTTTAGCTTCAAATCAAGAATTGTGAGCAAAAAGAAGGGGGAATATTATAAAAATAGGGTTAGTTTAAATTTTAAGTCTGATGATGAATATCTCAAGAACAAAACGTTTCCGCCAAAAGATTCGTGATCAGCGCCCCAAAAACCCCCGTATACCAAATTTCGTCAAAATCGGAGTTGCCGCAGGTTTCTAGAAAATTACCTTTAGTATTTATCTAAAAATATGTAATCAGGCTCTGTCCGAGGCTATGTGCATTCGAAAAGGTTTGTTTACTTTATCATTTTTTGTGTACTATATCAAGCCAGGAATGAATTGGGCCATGGACCCATCATTGACTTCTTGTTTGACCTCCGGACAGTGGACGTAATGTAGAGGACTACAAAGTTCTTCCCGAGTGGTGGTTAGAGGTGCCGTACGAACGTTCTTTGCCTTCGGGGATCAAGGAGATTCACGCTTAATTGACGGCATTCATCTTCTCGATCTAAGGCTGTGAGCGAAGATTCCTATAAGCTGATGGTATCCCGTTTGCGGTGAACACGAGGTATTTCTCAAATGGCGGGAATAGACGGGCGTGCCATGGAACCGTCAGTAGTGAAAGTGAAGATTATACAATACCAGTAGCAGTTCTTGGTTTGACAGCCGACAATTTATGCATTGAAAATGATTGAAGAATTACTTTTATTTTCTTTTCAAATTTCTGGGAGCCACGAGCCAGATTATCCAGATTTTCCGCGTCGAAGCCCTGAAAGCATAGTCCGAAGGGGGAGAGGGTGATGGACCTGAAGGGACCAAAACCAAGAAAAAAATAGAGAGAGAGAGGGAGAGAGACCCATCATTGTATTTAGGCTTTTTAGCCTTCGTGGTTTTGTCACGCAGATAAGAATTTGCTCCTTTATCTTTCAGTCTTTGAAAAAATTGTTCAAATTATGTGACACTTGGAGAAAAAATCTTAAATACGCCACTGGTGGCCACACACGCAAACCTCAAGTCGTTGACTGTCAATTTAGGAGCTTAGAAAACATTTTTAATTAAAAGTGTGCACTTACCTTCCACTTTAATAACAATATAGAAGTTGGTAAACAAGCACTTAAGATCGGGATAACTATAGACTTAATTTTTATTTAATGCCTCTAGAAGAATTTCTATATCGGCAAATTAATGAAAAATTACTCGGTCATTTAGGAAAAGTGTTTGATAAGGTAATTAGTAACAAATGTTCGGTGACGTTGAAGAAACCGGAAAACAGACTAGTAGTGCATGTAACAAGTCAGAGTTGCGCAGAATACTTGAAAATTGGTATTCGAATATGAATACGAATAGCGGAAAAATAAATAATAATTTAAAAAAAACTAAAAAACACGCTTTTATATGCAACCGAACTAAAAATTAGAAAATAATTTTTCATTAAAAAATATTTTCACTTCATAGTAAAAAGCGTGGGGTGCTTAATATATTAAATGTTATAATTATTATATTTGCCAATATCTATGATGGAAAAGTTATGAAAAATAGTAAAATGCACCCCACGCTTTTTACTATGAAGTGAAAATATTTTTTTTAATGAAAAATTATTTTTTAATTTTTAGTTCGGTTGCATATAAAAGCGTGTTTTTTTAGTTTTTTTAAACTATTAATTATTTTTCATTTTTTAGTTCGTTATACCAATTAATTTTTTAAAAATAAATGCTCCAGTTTATTCACTAAAAATTTTTTCGCCATTTTGTCAAGAATGGGCTAGAATAGGAATGTCTCACTATATTCCCCGTCTTTTTGCACAAAATTCTTAATATAACAGTAAATTAGAACATACTATTTAATTAAGCAGCAAAAAGAAAATAACCAGCCCCTTTTTTATTAGTTCTGTGCCCCTGTATATCAAATTTGGTCAAAATGGGGGTTGCTCCAACTTTCGAAACAATTACCCAATTTGCATAAATAAGACAAATATTTTTTAAAATATTACCTTTTTAAACTAAAAAGAAATTAACCATAAATGTTTTTTTCTAAATATGAGTTTACTTTAGTTTACTTACCTTAAGTGATATTTTAATGTAGTTTGCTAATCTCCATTTCCAGTCTTTGTCCTAATCTAACATTCGGTACAAGTAGGTACATAACACTCAATAAAGGCCTTCTTTAGAAAGTATAAATGGAAGATGGTATAAAAGTTATATGCAATTACGAACCTTTTTGGTTATAGGTTATGTGATTTAGGAACTATTTTGCTTACGAATGATTATTCTGGCTGCGGAGGACCATGTTAATTATTTATTTGCTTCTTGTATTTCAATTAAAGTGTATACTTTGTTTTTAATAGCTTAGTTAACTGATTTTTCAAGTTTAATTTCACATTAAAGGAATTTTAGGTTATGTTATGACTGAATGACTGTGAATTTTGTCAGATGTCAGTTGGTAATACATATTTCTGTTTTATGACCGCCTGTTTTAAACAACTCACTAAAAATTTCTTCTTCATTAAGTAGCAAAGTTTGAAATTTTGCTAACAGATGGCAACCTAGGTGTTGTTTTTATAATATAATGGAATTTTTTTCCTGGCGACCAAAAACAAGATAACGGGATACTGTTTGCAGATTATTGCATTGTCATGTTTCCTTAATACGTGTGCAAAGTTTCAAAGAAATCGAATAGCTGGAAGTTGGTTAAAATTAGGCTCAAAGATTCCGTTACATAGCCAGCCAGATTGATAGATTGATAGTGATAGATAAGTTACAACCCGAGTTAATAGTTAATAAAAGCGTGTTGAAACCAAAAACACGCTTTATATGCAACCAAATTAAAGATGAAAATAATTTGCCATTACAAAGAGTTTGTATTACAGTAATAGAGTCAAACAATCGAATCATAATTATATACCTCAAAACAAAGTATAATAAAATTTAAGATAATAACAGAATAATTCACTTCGAGAATAAAAGCGTGGCGTGCTTAATACATTATTAAATGTTATAATTATTTCATTTGTAAATATCTATGAGCGGGAAAGTTATGAAAAATAGTAAAAATGCACCCCACGCTTTACTCTGAAGTGAATTATTCTGTTATTATCTTAAATTTTAGTATAATTCTATTTTGAAGTATATAGTTATGATTCATTGTTTGACCTTTATTACTGTAATACTAAGCTTTTGTAATGAAAAATTATTTCTCTAATTTCTAGTTCGGTTGACATATAAAAGCGGTTTTATTTTTTTTTATTTTTTTTTCATTTTAGTTCGATATATCAATTAGTTTTCTGCGGACACGATATTGAAATGTTCCACGAACTATTTCGCAATCTAATCATTTCATTTAAAGCTTCACTGCTGCATGGGTTTTCAGAACGCAACTACTCGAACGGGTTTCTGTCCGCCTTATTCTGAGAGTACGTCCGAAACTGCACGCATGCGCAGATCGCGAACCAGCTCTTCTGTTACCCTCCCACAGAAAATCTATAAAGGAATTTATTTATCCTGGCGATCCTAATCAGGATAACGGGATACTGTTTGCAGATTATTGCATTGTCATGGGTCCCTGATACGTGTGCAAAGTTTCAAAGAAATGGAATCGCTGGAAGTTGGTGAAAATTAAGCTTAAAAGATTCCGTTACATACATACATACATACAACCCAAGCTAATAAAAGCGCGTTAAAAGTATTCGAATACTTTGTAATTATAATACCTGAAAATCGGTATTCTGAATACTGGAACCGAAAAGATTCGAATAATACTATACTACTAAAAACAAAAAGTGACAACTCCAAAAACCCAAATTTGAAGAACAAAAAAAAAAAGGCCCCTACCTCCTTTTTTTTCCTATTTGTTTCTCTTTGTTATTCTTATCATGACAGTTTAAGCATTCGGATACTGCTTTCAATCTTTCGGTATTCGAATACTCGATCGCCGGTACTGAATACCAAAAATATTCGTCGAATACTTCTGAAATATTCGAATACAGAATCCCGGATATAATCAAAAGTATTCTGCCGAATACCGAATACCAAGCACATAAATGTCTCTGAATACTATTCGAATACCGGCAAAATGTATTCTGAATACTATTCAGAATATTGAGTATTCGAATACGACTGAACTCTGCAACAAGTGCATAAAGTGATACTTTTCTTACGATGGAAGTTAGACAGCATGAGCCTTTTTAGGCGAGTGCGTCAATCCCATGAGTAAAAAAACACTTTGTGCATGTTACAACGCTATGTTTGTTCCACGACCGTATAAATATTTCAAAATACTATTTTATACATGTTTTATTTATTTAGACCTATTAATTTTAATTTTTGCAGCACAGCCATTATATTGCAACTGAAAATCATAGCCTCCTTTGTTTTTAAAGACAATTATCCTCTTTATAACTATGCATTTATTATTTAATTTTAGAAAATTGTATGTATTTCACTTTTTGTACAAATAATACTAAAACAGTATAAATTCCTTTTCCATTTCTTAATCATTCAAATTCATTATTACTATTAATTTTCAATAATATTCTATTAAATTTATTTGCAAACTATCATTTCAAAACTAGTGACACATGAACTAAAGAAATAATGACGAGATCAAAGGTAACTTGACCGTTTTGTTCAGTTGATGTCGAGTTTATCTGTGACATTTCATAAATTGATATTTAAGGCAGTTTAAAAATTACTCTGATTAAATGATTAATGATAAAATGTACATTCTTCTAGTTTGTGGAAAAGTTTAGTGTTAATTAAAGCCAAACATTTTCATTTTCAAAGTTTGGTACAGCGTTTCGAGGCTTGTACGAGATCATTAAAGAAACTTTTAATGGAAGTGATGGCCATCTGTTTACCCTTGAAACTGTCACGGGTAGATCATTACTAAGACAAATTTATAAATATTTTATTATTTGACCACAGGCTGCCGCCAGAGAGCTGCATTCAAATGGGACAAATTTTAAGAACTAGCAAAACTAATAATGCCTTCATGTAAATAACAACATAATAATACAGCGTGTCTTCGGAAGTTCTTAACAAAGGAAACTTTTTATTATTAATTTACGAAAAAAGTGTCTTTTCATAAAAGTCTGCTTGATAAAATACATTTCCACAAAAATATTTGAAGGTTGGATGTACAGGTTGCTCAAGCTTAAAAATGACTTGTTTTCAAATTAAAGTTGTATTTTAGTTGCTTTAAAGGAAAAAAATATAAAAACTACATGAAAGCCAGTGGCTGTACAGTGCGCACAAAAAATCGACTATTATGAACAAAATGTACGCCACTGGCGTTTTATGTAGTTTTATATTTTTCTAAAGCAACTAAAATACAACTTAAGGTAGTAGTATCACTGCAGTGATCTTCAGATATATGTATAAATACAAACAACATTTAAATAATAATTAGCTGCCCTGCATCTCAGAAATGAAGCAACTCCGGACATATGTTCATGGGCACTTTCTTCATAAAATGACATAAGAAATCACCCTTAAAGTTTGGTACCGTAGTTAGGAAATAACCCTTTATTCTAATTTGGAAACAAGTCATTTTTAAGCCATCTCTGTACATCCAACCTTCAAATATTTTTGTGAAAATGTATTTTCTCATCAAGCAGGACTTTTTATTATATATATATATATATATATATATATATATATATATATATATATATATATATATATATATATATATATATATATATATATATATATATATATATATATATTGGGAGTAAATGTGGATAGTGCGGTTATTATGTACAATTAACCGGAACTATGCATAATTACCATTGTTCCCGGTAAAGGTTGTAAAAACCTTCAAAGTAATCACATTTACCGGCAATTATATAAAATTACCATACCCCTTTAGTAAATGTAGTAAATAATGAAATCAAACATCGGAATCAATTGCGAGAAACAGGGTTATGAATAGGGATGCTGCCAATTAAAAAAAGGAGGTTAGCTAACCAGAACTAACTTGACCGTGAATTCAGGCATCTTATTTTTAAAAAATCCACTACATATTATATAGCAGGAATTGGCCAACCGGTCGATCGGGATCGACCGGTCGATCTGACTATTAGTCCATTCGATCGTAGCAAGGTCAAAAATATAAATACCTAGAACGGGTGGCGCAAGGTACCAGGGCGCAACGCTGCAGGGGCGGTAAAATGTAAAAATAAAGGTGGAAAGTCGGAAAAGGGCGGGCGGTAGTTACGAATGATTGTGGTTTTAAAAAATGAGGTGGGGATTTTTCTCCTTGCTCTTCAAAAAGTATTACAGAAGGAAGAAAGAGACAAGTGGAAGTTGGGACACTGTTAAAAAAGTACAAAATCAGGGGTAAGGACCTTTTTTTGCTCTTCAAAAATTTTTAAACCTAAAAAATAAATTTTCTTGCAGGGGCGGAAAATATTTTTTTATTCGCCGAAATATAATATTGGTAGATCGCACTGAGTGTCGTTACTGAAAAGTCGATCTTGGGCCTGAAACAAGTTGGCAACCCTGTTATATAGAACTCAAGTAAAAACGACATATAACAAGGTCTCGACTACGTCGTAATACGTGCGCGGCTGCAAGTATCACCCTTCCCGCGCCGTTCTCCTCTCCATTCCAAAGTTTATGTTAACATTTACCACAGTACCGCGAAGTTTTTATATAATTACCGGTAAATGATGGATAATTCACAATATTTACCATGTACATTGGTAATTATCTATATTATTATTATCTATAAATAAATAAAAAATAACTATTTTAATTTTGCGTTCTGACACTAAAAAATTGGTTTCAAGGTACTTTAGAGAATGCTTCGCAACCAAGAGCTCTTAATTTTAATGAAAGATCTGCCTCATTATAGTATTGCTAATTTTTTCAGTCCCACGCAAAAAATGCATATCTTACATTTTTAGTGATACAGCTAAAGTGTAGAAAAGTTTTTGGTGGAAAATTATGCGCTCTACAAAAAAGGTCTTTTTTACTTTTTTGATAACTCTAACCATTAAAAAGATGAAATATTCAAGGTCAAAGATTAGAAGCTTTAAAAAAAAACTTTTTGTTTTGAATTAATAAAGAATAAAGACAAAAGTATACTTTGTTCATAGTCACTTTAATTGAATGTTTAGCCGTGACAGCTGTTTCGTAGTACAACTACATTTTCAAACGTACTGACAAACTAAAATTATTTTACTTATATATAAACAGTAATACCTAATAAAAACATATTTTTTAAAAAAGGTTTTAAAATCAATATGGTACAGTTGTGAAATTTAAAGATTTTATTGCTACAATTTATAAAAAGTTTTACAAGGGGTAGATTTCCTAGGTCAATCTGTGTGTTAAGCAGATGTACATTCTGTTTTTTATGTTTATAGATTTCAATATTTTCTAATGTATCTAGTTTTCGCCCTTTTTGTTCTACATGTAATATTTTTAGGGTATTGATTTCTGGAAATTTGTGTCCGGTTTCCAGAAAATGGTTTGCGAAATTTGATGTTGTTTTCCTAACCTATAACATGAGTTATGTTCTTTAAACCTAGTTTCGAAATTTCTTCCCGTTTGTCCAATGTAACAGCTATTACACTCTTCACAAGTAAGCTTATAAACTCCTGATTTTTTAAATTTATTTTGTTTATCTTTCACATTAAATATCATGTTTGATAATCGATTTGATGGTTTATGTGCTATTTTCTGGTTTTGTTTAGACAGGGTGTTCGAAATTTTTTGTGATATTTGGCCAAAATAAGTTAGGGTTTTAAATGGTTGGTTTTGTTTTTCAGGTATTTTTGGGTAAATTTGGTTGAGGGTGAGTTGTTTACGTTTCTTATTAATTATAGAGTTTATTAAGGGTGGAGGATAACCATTGTTTTGAGCGATGTTTTTATAGTGTTTAATTCTTTTTCTAAATTTTCTTTGGAAAGTGGAATGGAAAATGCGCGATGTATCATTGATCTGTATGCTGACATTTTGTGGGTAATTGGATGTAAAGAATCATTAGGTATTGTAATATCAGTAAAAGTTGGTTTTCTATAGATATCAAAATTTATGGTTCCGTAGTTAGTTTTTGTTATTTTAAGATCTAAAAAGTTAATGGAGTTTTGTTGTTCTATTTCCAAAGTAAATTTAATCTTAGGGTGTATAGAGTTAATATAATTAAGAGTATTTTTAGCTCTATCTCGTTTCCTGAAAAGCCGACAAGTATGTCATCCACATATCGGTACCAAAATATAACATTATCTGAATGTTTGGAGTTTATAAATGATTCTTCTAGTTTTGACATAAATATCTCCGCCATTAAAGGGCTTAAAGGGGAACCCATAGCTAGTCCGTCTGTTTGTTTATAAAAGTTTCCATTATATTTAAAATAATTTTTGTCCATACATAATTTCAAAAGTTTTAAAATGTCCTCTTTAAGAGATGGGTTAATGTTTTTATTGTTTAGTTTTTCTGTTATAATTTTGATACAATCGTCTTTTGGTATATTTGAGAACATGTTAGTAACATCAAAGGATGCTAAAATTGCGTTTTCTGGTAGACTGAGATTTTTAGCTTTTTGTCAGGTCTATTGAATTTTGAACTGAAAATTTGGGTTTAAAGTTTAAGACATCTTTTAAAATACGGTTTAATTTTACTGATATTTCCCTTAATGGTGTATTTGAGTATGACACTACTGGCCTTATAGGAGCATTTTCTTTATGGATTTTTACTAAGCCGTATAAAATTGGTGGGGATGGGTTTTTGTTAATTAGAAAATAGTTTTCCCTATCAGAAAAAGGTCGGTGTTTTTAGGGTATTTTTAGTTCTACTTGTATTTTTCGGTTGGATCTTTATTTTAAGAGGGAGGGTTTTTCTTTATTTAGAAAATCATCCATTTTTTCTTGGTAGTGATTTTTATTTAATATAACTATGGAGTTGCCCTTATCGGCTCTAGTGACAGCTAGATCATTTTCTTTTATTTTCTTTTGGATGGACATAATTGTTTTCTTCTCAGGCGGTTGAAGGTTAGGTGGAGAAGTTTTAAAATTCTTAATTATACTTGAAATTTGATCTTTTGGTATATTATCTTTATTATTAAAAGAGGTTTCCACGTCTGTTATGATAGTTTCTATTGTGTTTTTAGGATTAATTATGGGGGGATTATATTTAGGTCCTTTTTCTAGTAAATTTGTTTCAGTATGTGAAAATTGTGTATCTGATAAATTAATAACTCTGTTAAAAAATTTTATAGAATTGTTTGTGTTTGTGTATTTTTCGGGGTTTTCCTTTTTTATGATTAAGTTGTTTAGCTTTTTTGATTGAGTTAAATATTTTTATGAATAATTAGGCTTATTTTGGATCTAACATTATCATCAAGGATATCAAATTCTATTGGATGGAGTTTATAAGTAAGTTCTGAGTGTAATACCTTTATATGAAGGAGTAGAATGTCTCTTGTCCGGAACCATTTGCGGGATTCTTCTTTTCAGCCATGTGGTTTCGCTGTGGGGACTGCCTTTTTTTCCGGATCTTGTTGTTGAACCGCACTTTATGTGTATGTACTTTGGAAAAACACTGTTTTTTAAGCATTGTGAGTTAAACCATGCTGTTTTATGTACCGCTATTTCGTTGTTGAAGTCTCTCAGAAAATGGCATGAAACCATCAAATCGATTATCAAACATGATATTTGGTGTGAAAGATAAACAAAATAAATTTAAAAATCAGGAGTTTATAAGCTTACTTGTGAAGAGTGTAATAGCTGTTACATTGGACAAACGGGAAGAAATTTCGAAACTAGGTTTAAAGAACATAACTCATGTTATAGGTTAGGGAAAACAACATCAAATTTCGCAAACCATTTTCTGGAAACCGGACACAAATTTCCAGAAATCAATACCTAAAAATATTACATGTAAGAACAAAAGGGGCGAAAACTAGATACATTAGAAAATATTGAAATCTATAAACATAAAAAACAGAATGTACATCTGCTTAACACACAGATTGACCTAGGAAATCTACCCCTTGTAAAACTTTTATAAATTGTAGCAATAAAATCTTTAAATTTCACAACTGTACCATATTGATTTTAAAACCTTTTTTAAAAAATATGTTTTTTATTAGGTATTACTGTTTATATATAAGTAAAATAATTTTAGTTTGTCAGTACGTTTGAAAATGTAGTTGTACTACGAAACAGCTGTCACGGCTAAACATTCAATTAAAAGTGACTATGAACAAAAGTATATTTTTTTGTTTTATTTTATTAATTTAAAATGTACGGTCACAAAGTAACGGACGAAACCATAAATTTTTGTTTTGAATTTTGTAACTTACTAAAAAATAATTACTATCTTTTAATATATGGCCGCTTACCTCGTTTTTTTCCCATTTTGCTTCCTTTTTGCTATTCTAATCCTGACAATTTTAGTGTTCGGATACTGCTTACATTATTTCGGTATTCGAATGCTCGGGTCGCTAGTATTGTCCAATACTCAAAAGTAAATTCGTCGCATACTTCTGAAATATTCAGAATACAGAATCCCGAATACTAACCAAAAAGTATTCTATGGAATACCGAATACCAAACACACAAATGTCAAAATAAAAATAGTTAGTTTTTGTAACCCACCCTAGAGTTTAGTTTTTGTAACCCACCTAGAGTAGGTATAAACATAAATTACAGCTATAGGTAAAGAAATTAAGTGTGTGTGGATAAATAACTTACTTTCCTTTGTTTAAACAATTTTCCTGCGATACCAATTTTTTAAAAATATGTTTTCTTCACACCAAAATTATAGTTTAAAAATGGGTCCAATCAAAACGAAATACAATGCGATTTGGGTTTACTAAAAATTCCTTTAACTATGCTATAAAACCGTTCTTAATAATCCCGAAAATTGTTATGCTCCGGATAATCCAAATAAATAGCAACATCCTTTTTGTTCTACTTGAGCTTCATTAGAGACCCTGACAGCCTCAAAGAAACGGGAACAGAGAATAATAAGGGGAGGGAACTGGAGAATGAAGAATAAACTTTAATTAGGTCGTTTGTATTCCGGTATCATCAATTATATTTTGCACACTGCGATCCTGGACGTCCATAGGGCCTGTTGGCTGCGAGGGTTGGTTATTTTGCAGAAAAATTTGCAGGAATATTTGGAAAACCCGGTCAGAATACAAAAGTATATTGGGGAGATCGGGATAATTTTATTAATATACTAGACAGCAAATAATTGAGGTCCTTGAAAATGTGCTTTTATAAGCGTAAGCGTAGGTTTATAAAACTATAGATCATTTTTCTAATAAGCGCTGTTTATTTGTTTTTAAAAATATCTTATCTGTCATATATTTCCTGTCATAATTTGTTACCATCTTTCTGTTTAGGATTAATTAGGACCACGTTGTCGTGGTGAGTAGGATCTGGTGTATGTGTCACGGTAAATGTAAGCAATTTTTAAACAAAAAAAACCCCGTTAACTGGGTGGACATTTTTTTTGTCCTCGGCTGTACTTAATGTGGTATTATCTTAAAAGTCTTTCAAATATCTTTTAGTGGTAATATAATGTACAGGGTGCGTCAATTTTTTGTCTTACCCTGCCCAAAATTTGGTTTATGTTGTCTAACTAAAATTAAATATTTATTAAATAATACCGAACAATTCAATAGTTATGAGGGGGTTTTGACTAGAGACACGCACTGTATGGAGATTTGTATGTAGTTAAGTAAAGTCTAAATAAACGAATATAAACGACTCTTTTAAACAAATAGCAAATATTTAAAATATAGCATTTTCAATAAGGCACACTGTTGGAATAAGTCTCTTGAGTTTCTAAGTGACGGTTTTTACAAATAACAGTTAAGTCTTAAAACTTTGTTGCTGCTTACAAAATTGTTTGTTAAGGTGTAAAGAGTCAGCAACAAATTATAAGTCAAAAGTCAAGAAAGGTTAGAGAACGGTTAACTCACAAAAACCGGTTACGTCAGCATTATACTTGATTTTTACAAATAACAGTTAGTCTAAAAATTTGTTGCTGCTTACAAAATTGTTTGTTAAGGTGTAAAGAGTCAGCAACAAATTATAAGTCAAAAAGTCAAGAAAGGTTAGAGAACGGTTAACTCACAAAAACCGGTTACGTCAGCATTATACTTGATTTTTTCAAATAACAGTTAAACTTAAAATTTGTTGCTGCTTACAAAATTGTTTGTTAAGGTGTAAAGAGTCAGCAACAAATTGTAAGTCAAAAGTCAAGAAAGGTTAGAGAACGGTTAACTCACAAAAACCGGTTACGTCAGCATTATACTTGATTTTTTCAAATAACAGTTAAACTTAAAATTTGTTGCTGCTTACAAAATTGTTTGTTAAGGTGTAAAGAGTCAGCAACAAATTGTAAGTCAAAAGTCAAGAAAGGTTAGAGAACGGTTAACTCACAAAAACCGGTTACGTCAGCATTATACTTGATTTTTTCAAATAACAGTTAAACTTAAAATTTGTTGCTGCTTACAAAATTGTTTGTTAAGGTGTAAAGAGTCAGCAACAAATTGTAAGTCAAAAAGTCAAGAAAGGTTAGAGAACGGTTAACTCACAAAAACCGGTTACGTCAGCATTATACTTGATTTTTTCAAATAACAGTTAAACTTAAAATTTGTTGCTGCTTACAAAATTGTTTGTTAAGGTGTAAAGAGTCAGCAACAAATTATAAGTCAAAAGTCAAGAAAGGTTAGAGAACGGTTAACTCACAAAAACCGGTTACGTCAGCATTATACTTGATTTTTTCAAATAACAGTTAAACTTAAAATTTGTTGCTGCTTACAAAATTGTTTGTTAAGGTGTAAAGAGTCAGCAACAAATTGTAAGTCAAAAGTCAAGAAAGGTTAGAGAACGGTTAACTCACAAAAACCGGTTACGTCAGCATTATACTTGATTTTTTCAAATAACAGTTAAACTTAAAATTTGTTGCTGCTTACAAAATTGTTTGTTAAGGTGTAAAGAGTCAGCAACAAATTGTAAGTCAAAAGTCAAGAAAGGTTAGAGAACGGTTAACTCACAAAAACCGGTTACGTCAGCATTATACTTGATTTTTTCAAATAACAGTTAAACTTAAAATTTGTTGCTGCTTACAAAATTGTTTGTTAAGGTGTAAAGAGTCAGCAACAAATTATAAGTCAAAAGTCAAGAAAGGTTAGAGAACGGTTAACTCACAAAAACCGGTTACGTCAGCATTATACTTGATTTTTTCAAATAACAGTTAAACTTAAAATTTGTTGCTGCTTACAAAATTGTTTGTTAAGGTGTAAAGAGTCAGCAACAAATTGTAAGTCAAAAGTCAAGAAAGGTTAGAGAACGGTTAACTCACAAAAACCGGTTACGTCAGCATTATACTTGATTTTTTCAAATAACAGTTAAACTTAAAATTTGTTGCTGCTTACAAAATTGTTTGTTAAGGTGTAAAGAGTCAGCAACAAATTGTAAGTCAAAAGTCAAGAAAGGTTAGAGAACGGTTAACTCACAAAAACCGGTTACGTCAGCATTATACTTGATTTTTTCAAATAACAGTTAAACTTAAAATTTGTTGCTGCTTACAAAATTGTTTGTTAAGGTGTAAAGAGTCAGCAACAAATTGTAAGTCAAAAGTCAAGAAAGGTTAGAGAACGGTTAACTCACAAAAACCGGTTACGTCAGCATTATACTTGATTTTTACAAATAACAGTTAGTCTAAAAATTTGTTGCTGCTTACAAAATTGTTTGTTAAGGTGTAAAGAGTCAGCAACAAATTGTAAGTTAAAAGTCAAGAAAGGTTAGATAACGGTTAACTCACAAAAACCAGTTACGTCAGCATTATACTTGATTTTTACAAATAACAGTTAGTCTAAAAATTTGTTGCTGCTTACAAAATTGTTTGTTAAGGTGTAAAGAGTCAGCAACAAATTGTAAGTTAAAAGTCAAGAAAGGTTAGATAACGGTTAACTCACAAAACCAGTTACGTCAGCATTATACTTGATTTTTACAAATAACAGTTAGTCTAAAAATTTGTTGCTGCTTACAAAATTGTTTGTTAAGGTGTAAAGAGTCAGCAACAAATTGTAAGTTAAAAGTCAAGAAAGGTTAGATAACGGTTAACTCACAAAAACCAGTTACGTCAGCATTATACTTGATTTTTACAAATAACAGTTAGTCTAAAAATTTGTTGCTGCTTACAAAATTGTTTGTTAAGGTGTAAAGAGTCAGCAACAAATTGTAAGTTAAAAGTCAAGAAAGGTTAGATAACGGTTAACTCACAAAAACCATTTACGTCAGCATTATACTTGATTTTTACAAATAACAGTTAGTCTAAAAATTTGTTGCTGCTTACAAAATTGTTTGTTAAGGTGTAAAGAGTCAGCAACAAATTGTAAGTTAAAAGTCAAGAAAGGTTAGAGAACGGTTAACTCACAAAAACCAGTTACGTCAGCATTATACTTGATTTTTTCAAATAACAGTTAAACTTAAAATTTGTTGCTGCTTACAAAATTGTTTGTTAAGGTGTAAAGAGTCAGCAACAAATTGTAAGTTAAAAGTCAAGAAAGGTTAGATAACGGTTAACTCACAAAAACCAGTTACGTCAGCATTATACTTGATTTTTACAAATAACAGTTAGTCTAAAAATTTGTTGCTGCTTACAAAATTGTTTGTTAAGGTGTAAAGAGTCAGCAACAAATTGTAAGTTAAAAGTCAAGAAAGGTTAGATAACGGTTAACTCACAAAAACCAGTTACGTCAGCATTATACTTGATTTTTACAAATAACAGTTAGTCTAAAAATTTGTTGCTGCTTACAAAATTGTTTGTTAAGGTGTAAAGAGTCAGCAACAAATTGTAAGTTAAAAGTCAAGAAAGGTTAGATAACGGTTAACTCACAAAAACCAGTTACGTCAGCATTATACTTGATTTTTACAAATAACAGTTAGTCTAAAAATTTGTTGCTGCTTACAAAATTGTTTGTTAAGGTGTAAAGAGTCAGCAACAAATTATAAGTCAAAAGTCAAGAAAGGTTAGAGAACGGTTAACTCACAAAAACCGGTTACGTCAGCATTATACTTGATTTTTACAAATAACAGTTAGTCTAAAAATTTGTTGCTGCTTACAAAATTGTTTGTTAAGGTGTAAAGAGTCAGCAACAAATTATAAGTCAAAAGTCAAGAAAGGTTAGAGAACGGTTAACTCACAAAAACCGGTTACGTCAGCATTATACTTGATTTTTACAAATAACAGTTAGTCTAAAAATTTGTTGCTGCTTACAAAATTGTTTGTTAAGGTGTAAAGAGTCAGCAACAAATTATAAGTCAAAAGTCAAGAAAGGTTAGAGAACGGTTAACTCACAAAAACCGGTTACGTCAGCATTATACTTGATTTTTACAAATAACAGTTAGTCTAAAATTTGTTGCTGCTTACAAAATTGTTTGTTAAGGTGTAAAGAGTCAGCAACAAATTGTAAGTTAAAAGTCAAGAAAGGTTAGATAACGGTTAACTCACAAAAACCAGTTACGTCAGCATTATACTTGATTTTTACAAATAACAGTTAGTCTAAAAATTTGTTGCTGCTTACAAAATTGTTTGTTAAGGTGTAAAGAGTCAGCAACAAATTATAAGTCAAAAGTCAAGAAAGGTTAGAGAACGGTTAACTCACAAAAACCGGTTACGTCAGCATTATACTTGATTTTTACAAATAACAGTTAGTCTAAAAATTTGTTGCTGCTTACAAAATTGTTTGTTAAGGTGTAAAGAGTCAGCAACAAATTATAAGTCAAAAGTCAAGAAAGGTTAGAGAACGGTTAACTCACAAAAACCGGTTACGTCAGCATTATACTTGATTTTTACAAATAACAGTTAGTCTAAAAATTTGTTGCTGCTTACAAAATTGTTTGTTAAGGTGTAAAGAGTCAGCAACAAATTATAAGTCAAAAGTCAAGAAAGGTTAGAGAACGGTTAACTCACAAAAACCGGTTACGTCAGCATTATACTTGATTTTTACAAATAACAGTTAGTCTAAAAATTTGTTGCTGCTTACAAAATTGTTTGTTAAGGTGTAAAGAGTCAGCAACAAATTATAAGTCAAAAGTCAAGAAAGGTTAGAGAACGGTTAACTCACAAAAACCGGTTACGTCAGCATTATACTTGATTTTTACAAATAACAGTTAGTCTAAAAATTTGTTGCTGCTTACAAAATTGTTTGTTAAGGTGTAAAGAGTCAGCAACAAATTATAAGTCAAAAGTCAAGAAAGGTTAGAGAACGGTTAACTCACAAAAACCGGTTACGTCAGCATTATACTTGATTTTTACAAATAACAGTTAGTCTAAAAATTTGTTGCTGCTTACAAAATTGTTTGTTAAGGTGTAAAGAGTCAGCAACAAATTATAAGTCAAAAGTCAAGAAAGGTTAGATAACGGTTAACTCACAAAAACCAGTTACGTCAGCATTATACTTGATTTTTACAAATAACAGTTAGTCTAAAAATTTGTTGCTGCTTACAAAATTGTTTGTTAAGGTGTAAAGAGTCAGCAACAAATTATAAGTCAAAAGTCAAGAAAGGTTAGAGAACGGTTAACTCACAAAAACCGGTTACGTCAGCATTATACTTGATTTTTACAAATAACAGTTAGTCTAAAAATTTGTTGCTGCTTACAAAATTGTTTGTTAAGGTGTAAAGAGTCAGCAACAAATTGTAAGTCAAAAGTCAAGAAAGGTTAGATAACGGTTAACTCACAAAAACCAGTTACGTCAGCATTATACTTGATTTTTACAAATAACAGTTAGTCTAAAAATTTGTTGCTGCTTACAAAATTGTTTGTTAAGGTGTAAAGAGTCAGCAACAAATTATAAGTCAAAAGTCAAGAAAGGTTAGAGAACGGTTAACTCACAAAACCGGTTACGTCAGCATTATACTTGATTTTTACAAATAACAGTTAGTCTAAAAATTTGTTGCTGCTTACAAAATTGTTTGTTAAGGTGTAAAGAGTCAGCAACAAATTGTAAGTTAAAAGTCAAGAAAGGTTAGATAACGGTTAACTCACAAAAACCAGTTACGTCAGCATTATACTTGATTTTTACAAATAACAGTTAGTCTAAAAATTTGTTGCTGCTTACAAAATTGTTTGTTAAGGTGTAAAGAGTCAGCAACAAATTATAAGTCAAAAGTCAAGAAAGGTTAGAGAACGGTTAACTCACAAAAACCGGTTACGTCAGCATTATACTTGATTTTTACAAATAACAGTTAGTCTAAAAATTTGTTGCTGCTTACAAAATTGTTTGTTAAGGTGTAAAGAGTCAGCAACAAATTATAAGTCAAAAGTCAAGAAAGGTTAGAGAACGGTTAACTCACAAAAACCGGTTACGTCAGCATTATACTTGATTTTTACAAATAACAGTTAGTCTAAAAATTTGTTGCTGCTTACAAAATTGTTTGTTAAGGTGTAAAGAGTCAGCAACAAATTATAAGTCAAAAGTCAAGAAAGGTTAGAGAACGGTTAACTCACAAAAACCGGTTACGTCAGCATTATACTTGATTTTTACAAATAACAGTTAGTCTAAAAATTTGTTGCTGCTTACAAAATTGTTTGTTAAGGTGTAAAGAGTCAGCAACAAATTATAAGTCAAAAGTCAAGAAAGGTTAGAGAACGGTTAACTCACAAAAACCGGTTACGTCAGCATTATACTTGATTTTTACAAATAACAGTTAGTCTAAAAATTTGTTGCTGCTTACAAAATTGTTTGTTAAGGTGTAAAGAGTCAGCAACAAATTATAAGTCAAAAGTCAAGAAAGGTTAGAGAACGGTTAACTCACAAAAACCGGTTACGTCAGCATTATACTTGATTTTTACAAATAACAGTTAGTCTAAAAATTTGTTGCTGCTTACAAAATTGTTTGTTAAGGTGTAAAGAGTCAGCAACAAATTATAAGTTAAAAGTCAAGAAAGGTTAGATAACGGTTAACTCACAAAAACCAGTTACGTCAGCATTATACTTGATTTTTACAAATAACAGTTAGTCTAAAAATTTGTTGCTGCTTACAAAATTGTTTGTTAAGGTGTAAAGAGTCAGCAACAAATTATAAGTCAAAAGTCAAGAAAGGTTAGATAACGGTTAACTCACAAAAACCAGTTACGTCAGCATTATACTTGATTTTTACAAATAACAGTTAGTCTAAAAATTTGTTGCTGCTTACAAAATTGTTTGTTAAGGTGTAAAGAGTCAGCAACAAATTATAAGTCAAAAGTCAAGAAAGGTTAGAGAACGGTTAACTCACAAAAACCGGTTACGTCAGCATTATACTTGATTTTTACAAATAACAGTTAGTCTAAAAATTTGTTGCTGCTTACAAAATTGTTTGTTAAGGTGTAAAGAGTCAGCAACAAATTATAAGTCAAAAGTCAAGAAAGGTTAGAGAACGGTTAACTCACAAAAACCGGTTACGTCAGCATTATACTTGATTTTTACAAATAACAGTTAGTCTAAAAATTTGTTGCTGCTTACAAAATTGTTTGTTAAGGTGTAAAGAGTCAGCAACAAATTATAAGTCAAAAGTCAAGAAAGGTTAGATAACGGTTAACTCACAAAAACCAGTTACGTCAGCATTATACTTGATTTTTACAAATAACAGTTAGTCTAAAAATTTGTTGCTGCTTACAAAATTGTTTGTTAAGGTGTAAAGAGTCAGCAACAAATTATAAGTCAAAAGTCAAGAAAGGTTAGAGAACGGTTAACTCACAAAAACCGGTTACGTCAGCATTATACTTGATTTTTACAAATAACAGTTAGTCTAAAAATTTGTTGCTGCTTACAAAATTGTTTGTTAAGGTGTAAAGAGTCAGCAACAAATTATAAGTCAAAAGTCAAGAAAGGTTAGATAACGGTTAACTCACAAAAACCAGTTACGTCAGCATTATACTTGATTTTTACAAATAACAGTTAGTCTAAAAATTTGTTGCTGCTTACAAAATTGTTTGTTAAGGTGTAAAGAGTCAGCAACAAATTATAAGTCAAAAGTCAAGAAAGGTTAGAGAACGGTTAACTCACAAAAACCGGTTACGTCAGCATTATACTTGATTTTTACAAATAACAGTTAGTCTAAAAATTTGTTGCTGCTTACAAAATTGTTTGTTAAGGTGTAAAGAGTCAGCAACAAATTATAAGTCAAAAGTCAAGAAAGGTTAGAGAACGGTTAACTCACAAAAACCGGTTACGTCAGCATTATACTTGATTTTTACAAATAACAGTTAGTCTAAAAATTTGTTGCTGCTTACAAAATTGTTTGTTAAGGTGTAAAGAGTCAGCAACAAATTATAAGTCAAAAGTCAAGAAAGGTTAGAGAACGGTTAACTCACAAAAACCGGTTACGTCAGCATTATACTTGATTTTTACAAATAACAGTTAGTCTAAAAATTTGTTGCTGCTTACAAAATTGTTTGTTAAGGTGTAAAGAGTCAGCAACAAATTATAAGTCAAAAGTCAAGAAAGGTTAGATAACGGTTAACTCACAAAAACCAGTTACGTCAGCATTATACTTGATTATTTACAAATAACAGTTAGTCTTAAAAATTTGTTGCTGCTTACAAAATTGTTTGTTAAGGTGTAAAGAGTCAGCAACAAATTATAAGTCAAAAGTCAAGAAAGGTTAGATAACGGTTAACTCCACAAAAACCGGTTACGTCAGCATTATACTTGATTTTTACAAATAACAGTTAGTCTAAAAATTTGTTGCTGCTTACAAAATTGTTTGTTAAGGTGTAAAGAGTCAGCAACAAATTATAAGTCAAAAGTCAAGAAAGGTTAGAGAACGGTTAACTCACAAAAACCGGTTACGTCAGCATTATACTTGATTTTTACAAATAACAGTTAGTCTAAAAATTTGTTGCTGCTTACAAAATTGTTTGTTAAGGTGTAAAGAGTCAGCAACAAATTATAAGTCAAAAGTCAAGAAAGGTTAGAGAACGGTTAACTCACAAAAACCGGTTACGTCAGCATTATACTTGATTTTTACAAATAACAGTTAGTCTAAAAATTTGTTGCTGCTTACAAAATTGTTTGTTAAGGTGTAAAGAGTCAGCAACAAATTATAAGTCAAAAGTCACTAAAATAACTAACCAGATCGTTGCTCTTGATATATCCAAAGCTTATGACCAGGTCTGACATGCTGCACTTCCTAATAAACTTCCCTCCTATGGTCTTTCAACTAAACTCTGTAATTGGCTCTCTGGTTATCTATCTGATCGACGTATATCAGTTATTGTGGGCGGCCATTCTTCAAGCTTTCACCAAGTAAATGCTGGAGTCCCTCAGGGCTCAGTTCCGGCACCAACATTGTTTCTTCTTCACATCAATGACCTTCTCTAGTCCACAACTAATTCCATTCATAGTTTCGCCGACGATAGTACCCTTCACTCCAGTTTTCAGGTTCCTAAACCCATCACTAAACCTGACTAGAAAAATAAACGCAGAGCGATGCAGATATCTCTTTCGCAGGATCTTAATTTAATATTGGATTGGGGCGCCAAAAATCTCGTCCATTTTAATGCATCCAAAACACAGTCATGTTCCTTGTCGCGAAAAGAGTCATCAAATACTTTTCTTTTACTTATAAGCGGCCAAGTTTTACAGAGCAAAGACACCTTCAATCTCGTAGGCGTCACATTTGAAAGTAACCTTGACTGGCATAAACACATTGTATCTATAGCCACGGCAGCTTCAAAGAAGCTTGGATTTCTCTTTCGAGCTAAAAAGTATTTTTTCGCTTCTAATTTATACACTTTATATGTGTCCCAAATCCGACCTCCCTGGAATATTGTTCTTATATCTGGAGCATGGCGTCCCCCACAACCCTAAGCATTCTTGATTCTATTCAAAGAAGAGCTATTCGTCTCATTAATGATCCTTCACTTACAGAAAGGCTTCCCTCTCTTGCCCATCGTCGGGCTGTGGGAGATTTATCGCTTTTTATAGGTACTTCCATGGCTTCTGCTCTGAAGAATTGTCCAGTATAGTTCCTCCACTCACGGTTCCCAACAGAGAAACTCGTGGTTCCGCGCGGATGCATCCTTATACGGTCCAACTGGACAGGCCGCGTACTTCTCACTTTGTTCGTTCTTTTATCCCTAGAGTTTCTAGATTGTGGAACCTACTGCCAGCGAAGGTCTTTCGTTCTCCTCCAAATTTTCAATTATTTAAGTCCCGTGTCAACAAACTCCCTCTTACCACGCTTAAGACACCCACAGTACGTTAGTATTTAGGCTTTTAGACCCAAAGAAAAGTACTTTCTGACCTACCCTAAAAACAATATTTGTACTAAATTAGACCTTCGTAAATTTTCTATACCGAACCAAATCGGTAAAAACAATTGAGCGAAGCTCCGTTTATGAATTTTTACATATTGATTTTACAACAAACAGCGTGTTCTTCGGATGTAAAACGACGTTTTCAAATTGAATAGAGTTGTTCTATTTGAAATTCAAATTCGGAACTACGAATATATAACAGATTTTAGCACAGATTCCATGTTGGAGCTAATGCACATGTTTATGCGAAGAGCCAGGACTTTGGCTTTAAATAAAGAAATAAGCCGGTTAAATATTGATTTATGCTAATTTTCTATATCTCTGGAAAATAGAGATTGTTTGTTATTTATACTTGATTTTGGGTTTTTGTAAAGGTTGGTTTTCGGAGATTTAACACCAAAAAGGTGATTTTTTTAAATTTTTAAGCTTTATACAGTGTGTCCAAAAGGTCGGAAGCGTTGAAATATTACAGACAATTTTGAACCAAATTTGACGACATGTGAAGATGTTTACTTAGAAGAAGTACCTACTGCCTACTTTTGAAGATACCAAAATCTACTCATCAGTGGCAACTGTTCAAGAAACCTTTAAAAGACTATGTCTTCGAGTTTCAAAAATGTTTTTTTTTATCTTTGGACAAACCACGAAGGCTTAAAGCCTAAATACTAACGTCCCGTGCGTGTCTTAAGCGAGGTTAGAGGGAGTTTGTTGACACGGGACTTAAATACTTGAAGATTTGGGGGGAAGGAAAGACCTCCACGGGCAGCAGGTTCCACATTCTAGAAACTCTAGGGATAAAAGAACGAACAAAGTAAGAAGTTCGGGGCCTGCCCAGTTAGACCGTATAAGGATGCATACGCGCGGAACCACGAGTTTCTCTGTTGGGAACTGTGAGTGGAGGAACTATACTGGACAATTCTTCAGAGCAAAAGCCATGGATGTACCTATAAAAAAGCGATAAATCCCCCACAGGCCGACGATGGGCAAGAGAGGAAGCCTTTCTGTGAGTGAAGGATCATTAATGAGACGAATAGTTCTTCTTTGAATAGAATCAAGAATGCTTAGGGTTGTGAGGGACGCCATACCCCAGATATGGGAACAATATTCCAAGGGAGGTCGGATTTGGGACACATATAATGTGTATAAATTAGAAGCGTTAAAATACTTTTTGGCTCGAAAGAGAAATCCAAGCTTTTTGAAGCTGCCGTGGCTATAGATACAATATGTTTATGCCAGTTAAGGTTACTTTCAAATATGACGCCCACAAGATTGAAGGTGTCTTTGCTCTGTAAAACTTGGCCGCTCATAAATAGAGGATGAGTATTTGATGACTCTTTTCGCGACAAGGAACATAATTGTGTTTTGGATGCATTAAAATGGACGAAATTTTGGCGCCCCAATCCAATATGGGGGACTCCAGCATTTACTTTGTGAAAGCTTGAAGAGTGGCCGTCCACAAATAACTGATATACGACGATCAGATAGATAACTAGACAGCCAAGTACAGAGTTTAGTTGAAAGACCATAGTAGGGAAGTTTATTAAGAAGTGCGGCTTGCCAGACCTGGTCAAAAGCTTTGGATATATCAAGAGCAACGATCTGGGACTCACCTAGAAACTCAAGAGACTTATTCCAACAGTGTGATACGAAGGAAAGAAGATCTGCTGTAGATCTTTTGTGGCGATTTGTGAAGATGTTTACTCAGAAGAAATACTTCGTACTTTTTGAAGATATAGAAATCTACTTGTCAGAGGCAACTGTTCTAGAAACTTTTAAATAACTATGTCTTTGAATTTCTAAAATGCCACGATATGTGAAATTGTTTACTCAGAAGAAATACTCCGTTCTTTAAAGATACCGAAATCTAGCCGTCAGTGGCAACTGTTCAGGGAACTTGAGGTTCTGCTATACAAAAGTATTAAATACTACTGCACATTATTTGCTACAAAAACGGAGCTTGTTTTACTACAACGTGTACCTGGGGCCTATAGTGGTACACATTGTAACTGTGTAGGTTACAATTGCATGAATATTTACCTGATTTTTTTTCATGTAATTCAAATAACACTTAAAGATACAAAATTGGACTTTCATAGCATTTTATAGCAAAAAACGGCGGGAATCAAATAATTAAAAAATAGTATATTACATTACAAGTGTGGAAAATGACTAATTTCACACGAGTGGGAATATTGTAGCACGAGGCGTTAGCCGAGTGCGACAAACCCACGAGTGTAAGAAAGTCATTTTCACACGAAGTACAGTACACTATTTTTCCTACGACCACAAATTATTCACCAAATAATAAATAAATAAAAGTTTGTCTGTTCAGAAAAAATAAAAAACAATTGAGAACTTTGCAACACTAGGGTGATATTTACTTTGCAACACTAGTGTGATATATACTTTTCCTCACTGCTATATTATACTGTTTTGACAATATTTTTACATCGAAAATCACCTACCTAGAAGCATTATATAACTTTTATCATTTTGGAATTTAAAAAGGCCCTCACTTAATAAAAATTGTATGGTTTGTTAGGTAATAACGCTAATAGTTTTATACGGTTTTCTGCTATTGTGACGTTGTAAAATTTTGTAATTTATATATACAGGGTTACTTTACGTCTCTGGGGCAAAGTACCATATGGAACTATCTATTGGGACCATGAGACCGGTGGACCATCAAAACTAACTTTGCATTAAAAACCAACTTAACTTATTTGATTAACTAAATTTGGTACGGGCATATCCCTGGGGATAGCCCGTACGGGGCTTAACTCAAACCTTAACTTTTTACTTGACTTTACTAACTACTTCTTATCTGATAAAACAATCAATCCCTTCCCGTCTTAAAATTTTGTTCTCTTTAAATATTAAATTTTTCAGTATTTGTTTTGCATTTCTAGGCTACTCGCTTGTTTAATGTTTTTGTTTTATTATTATAAGAGTAACCTAGAAAATTGTTTGATTCATACTTTTTAAACCTTGACACTTCACGTATTGTTTTATGTACCAAATTTCCCAATGTTAAGTAATGTATATTTTTAAAATTCCCAAAATGTATACTTTTTTATACTAGGTGTTCACATATGCCCCTTCCCTGAAAGCGTTGGACCCACAACGCTATTAGAAATCAGACAAATTTTCTTTAAACCTTTAAAAAAATTAGCAATATTATCGAAAAACGATAGTTCCATATAGCTTACAAAAATTTAAAAATCTGACAATATTTTACCTATTATGTAAATTACCGTAAATAACCTTAACTTTTCGAAGTTTTTAAAAATATGAAAAAAAGTTTTATCTAAAATTTTTCAATAAATGTAAAGAAAAAAATAAACAAATAGCCTGTAATCAAAAAAATAATTAATTTACTTGACTATTTTTCTGAAAAATAAAAGATTTGTCATTGATCATAAGAAAAAAGTTAAATTTTTCCCATTGTGAACTGTATAATTTCTAAATTTGGGATTTTCTCCAAGTAGTTTTATTTAAATGTAGTTGTAACGGTTAAGATTATTTTTTAGAGAAAAGTGGCCTAAATTTCATACCTCCCATATTAAACACTTTAAATACATAGTATTATTACTCATTAACTTTATTACATAATATGTGCTAAACAAAACATCTAATTTGGTAAATAAAAAATGTTTATTTGAAACTAGCAAGCTCTGCATTATTAGAAATGCACTTGACCTTTTCAGCATATTGTATATCATCAAAGCAATGACCCTTCCATAAATTACTATTAAATATACGGTGGGTTAAAAAAGAGTTATTATCAAATTTTACTTTTAGGCTACTTTTCTCTGCATATTAAATCATTATTTTTATCAATATAATAATAGACAATAAGTAAACAACAAAAAAAATACCATTAATTAAAAAACATTACAGATTTACCTAAACACTTTACAAATACCATAATGTTCCAGATTGTCCATCTTTTTTTTGAATTGTACTGTGTCCACCTTGCCTCCCTGTCCATGTCCTTGATGGTGCGTTCCATTGGCCTTTTGTCCCGTACTTCTCCTCCACATACCATTGTCTGCCTTTCATTCCCATTTTCTTCTTCCACATCAGGTTACTGCAACTTCATGCCAATTTCCCCATATCCTGAGCTTTCTCAGGGCCGCTAGATAGTCTTGTACCCCACCATTCAAGACCATACTTCAGAGCTCTTCCCCATACTAGAGCTGCGGCTTCCAGTGCTAATGCAGCCTCATGCTGCTTCTAAACTCCGTCTTCACGACGTAACACAATAACTTCAACGCAAATAAATATTCTTCTTCAACAACTCTGGCTAACTCCATTTAGCCATATTTCAAACTGAAGATATACCTTATCTTCCTTTTCTTGCAGCTACGCTGCTACCTCCTTGCAGCTACGCTACGCAACATATTTTTTCCCCATTTTCGTCATTTCATACACATTTCTTCTCCGGGGAACGGGACGCCTTTACCATATATTATATGGTATTTTCTTCCAAAAATAAACTGAGGGGTAGGAAGGGCGTACCATAAGCGACTTTTCCTATCGCTTCACAAAGGGCACTGGAACTAGGGCGGGCACAGCTTACCATAACCGACGTTTCACAAAGGTCACTGGGAACGGGGGCGCCTCCACCATATGTGACGTTAAACAATGTTGAAATACTACTTGACGTCACTGGGCAAATGTACCATATGGAACTATCTATTGGGACCATGAGACCGGTGGACCATCAAAACTAACTTTGCATTAAAAACCAACTTAACTTATTTGATTAACTAAATTTGGTACGGGCATATCCCTGGGGATAGCCCGTACGGACTTAACTCAAACCTTAACTTTTTACTTGACTTTACTAACTACTTCTTATCTGATAAAACAATCAATCCCTTCCCGTCTTAAAATTTTGTTCTCTTTAAATATTAAATTTTTCAGTATTTGTTTTGCATTTCTAGACTACTCGCTTGTTTAATGTTTTTGTTTTATTATTATAAGAGTAACCTAGAAAATTGTTTGATTCATACTTTTTAAACCTTGACACTTCACGTATTGTTTTATGTACCAAATTTCCCAATGTTAAGTAATGTATATTTTTAAAATTCCCAAAATGTATACTTTTTTATACTAGGTGTTCACACTATTATAAGTGTTTTTTAAAAATTATCGATTCTTACATATTTTAGACACTCTTCTAAATAAAACGTAAGTGGTGCATATCCAAAATATTCCGTTTTTTTAAAAATATCAGTAAATAAACTTACGGGACCGGGGAGTGAAAGGGGTGGGGTAAAATTGGTAAAACGAGTTAATGAAACTGAACATCACATATAAAATTAAGTAAAAATAATAGTTTTTCCTCATATTTTTTAAGAAAAAATATAAAAAATATGAAAATTGTAAATGCATAACCTAAAGTCCTAAAAGTAAAGAAAAAACGACTACCAAACGTCAGTTACCATGCAAAATATGGAAAGTATTTGGCAACGTCGGATGGGTCCGATTCTATTTATGAATGGATAAAAGAAAGTGGATTCATAAAGTGTGTATTAGCCTTAGGTTTAATTAGGGATTAAAAAAAGATTTAACTAGTTGTTTGAGTACACGAAGAAAGAGAGGAAGGAATTTGATCTATTGGCTTTTTTCTCTGGCGCTTTAGGTCGAACGGTCAAGCGGCAAGGCTGCCTCTATATAGTACGTGCTCAAAGGTAGAAGGGAGATTTTTAATTTGATACTTACCTGACAACACTGTGCCAGTCAGTGAAAGTTGTTTTTGTGGTTATGTCTATTTTTGTTTATGTTTTTATTTTTTCGTAAATTTTAATAAATATAAAATAAGATGATTTGGGTTCTACCGTTTAAGGTAAATAAAAAGTTTTTTTACTGTCACTACAATAAATATGTCACTTGCAAAACCAATAGCAGTTTTTAGAATGACATCATAATATGTATCACACCAGTGTTGTAAAGTATTTTGCAACACTAGTGCTGTAAAGTACTTTGCAACACTAGTGTGATATAACGCATTTCGATGCATGAAATCAGTGTGCTATTTGCTATTTTCACAAGTGGTCGTAGAAAAATGATTATTTCATTTCAATTTAAAAACTTTCAATTGATTTTTGGGTAACTAAAAATCGAGATCGCCGATATCAACACTAAATTCAGACTATGGTTTTACCCTGGAGTACCGAGTTTCGTCCAACAGTTTGGTTCAAAATTTTCTGAGATATATGAGTGTTTTTGAACTTTTGGACACACTCTATTTATTATGCCTGAAATTGTAAATTTATTGTTTAAAAAGTATTTCACGGAATTTTACAAAATTTGGCTCAATGTTTTACTATATGAACTTCTTTTTAGTCGAGGAAGAATCATCGATAAAGCTACATTTTATTTGGATTTACTTTGTTTACTCCTATTCTGCAACAAGCATACTTTATTTTGCGATTTCTAACTGATCTTTTAGTGTAGAAAATTTAATAACAAAATACAATTTGTCTTCAGAAAAAAATATGAACATTTGACTAAAACCGAATAAAAATCTTCAGAATATTTAAATAATTTACCTATTTGGTTGGTATTATTTATTTATTTATTTTTTGATCTTATAACATAATAGTTTAGCTCATTATGATTATTATAATGGTATGTATATGGTTAATCGTTCTAAGCTAATTATGGGTGTTATAATGACTAGCTTAGTTGATATATGTGTTTACCAGTTATATACCAGTTATTTGGACAAAAACAAATATTTCATTTAATTTTCTGACTATTAACTTTTATATTTTTGCGTTTTTCTCAATTTTTTAAACAAAAATATAGAAATAATTTACTGTACTGTACATATTTACTTGGTTCTTTTAAATAGTGCGATTAAACAAGGTGTCCGAGAAAATACAAAGATTTTTTCAGTATGAAAAAGCACGTGAAGATATTACAAGATCATCGAAACTTATTCACCAGGAAATATTTTACTTTTCTCAGGTCTTTGTAAAATAACGGGGAATGAACTCGCGAATCCTTAAGTATTTGGAAATAAACAAAATTTTGCATCACAAGAGCTCTACAGCAGATTTTCCTTTCTTAGCATCACATACTGATGGCCTGGTATGTAAAGCGCTGTGTCGTTGGGCGCATAACGGACGTGAGGTGGGTTCGAATCCTACTGAGGCCAAATGGTCGGAAATTTATTGGTTAGTTTAACAACAGATGGACAAAGTGCAAAATGTATCGACGCTAATAGCCTGCGCAACCGAAGACATGCGGACCCTATCCAGTTGGAAGGGTCGGATATCCCCCTGGGTGGGGACGTGGTCTTAAGTTGTAGTTCATAGGACCGTGGTTCCGGAACCCACGTTAAGCTGTAGGTGCCGTCTGGCTGATATTACCCAGACGTAAAAAGACAGGGCGCAGAAATAAGACGAGCACCTCAGTGCATGGGGTATACCGGCCCTATTTTAAGGTCTAAGGTCTAGTATCACATAACTGGAACAAGCCTTATGATTTTCTAGGAAAATCTTAGATCGTTGCTCTTGATATATTTAAAGCTTATGGCATGACGCGCTCAATAAAATCCATTTCTATGACTATCCGAATAAGCTCTGTTCTGGGCTCTCCAGTTTTATTTCTAATCGACGTATTTTACTTATTATGAATGGCCACTCTTTAAGCTTTTACTCAGTCAATACTGGGATGCCGTACGGCTCAGTACTAGCACCAACTTTCTTTCTTCTTCACATCAACGACCTTCTTTCTTTCAAAACCAATTTCATTCAGTTTTCCTGAATATAATTAGATTAGATTACCATGGAGGTGGATTGTTGTAATCCTCTATCAATGCAACCTGTTCAGGTTTATTTTGTATCCTTCATCCCTATGTTAGAACACGCTATCCAAGCCGATCTTTTTAATCAGACTTCACAAGCTCTAGGCTGGTTCCTTGGTAAATGTTGCCGCTTTAGGTTTTTCCTCACCCAGCCTTGCAAACCTCAAACCAAAAAAGTGCTTTACAATAGCACCATATGTGTTTTGGGGTTTCTTCTTCTTCCTAACAGAACCTGCAAAGGTTTTCTTCTGCCAGGCCTATTCTTTCCAGGTGTTTATTTAGTCTGCAATTACCTGTTAATCGACCCACTATAATTCTTACTGCCTTCCGGTTGTAATTCAAAAGGTATTTTGTAAATTCCGGCGAGTATGTCTTTGTGAATTTTTCGCTTGTCGCTGCCCTTGTGTTTTTATCCACCAGTCTTGATGAATAAGAACAGATGAACTCCTGATCCATAATCTAATAATGACCTTACATGGCATGACGAAATACCACAGTAGGGCTTGGGACCTAACATTGTCCTGCCAGCACCTTCCCTTGTCAGTTTATCGGCTTCTCCATTGCCCTGGTGGCCCTCATGTCCGGATACCCAGAGAATAGTTAGCTCGTTGGACACATCCACCTCTTCCAGGGAGACCATGCAGTCGTGCACCAGCTTAGAGCTGATGAATTAAAGGTATGCTCTATATTGGTTAGGCAGATTCATTTATTGGATGGTCTTTTCGTTGGGTACACGCCAAAAAACTGGAAGGAATGAGACCGCTTCAGTCCTGGTCCCGGGGTATACGAGCTGACCCTGTTCAGCCCTATTGACACAAATGTCAGCCTATTTTCAGTTTGCGATACTTAAAAAAGCCTAAAATTTTAATCATTTTTAATTTAAATATTAGTTGATTTTTTAATTTTTAATTTTATATTTTAACTTAATTTTATCTTGACAACGGTGGCAGACTTGCCACCGAAACGTGGTTTTTTAATTAGATTTTTTTGGGTTTTTGGGAGGTTTTTCTTCATTTTTTCAGGCGATCAACAGGGATGAACAGGAGTGAGCTCGTATACCCCGAGACCACGACCAAAGCGGTCCTATTTTGTCAATTTTTTGCCGTGTACCTTGGAGCTGATCTTGCATGAATTGATCGCCCTAACTCCTTCTGGTAATTTCCCTAGGCGCCAGCACATTGTTCTATGGCTACAATTTCCGCCTGGTGGAACACTGTAAGGTGCTGTGCGAGATCGATGCCTATTTTCGTCCTCGGTTTTCTGACGATAATACCCTTCGCTCCAGTTTTCGGGTTCTCAAACCAATTCCTAAGCCTGACTTGAAAAGCAGACGAAGGAATGTAGATATCTTTTCACAGAACCTTAATTTAAGAATAACCTTAACTATATAGCATAAACACGATATATCTGTAGCCACGGCAGCTTCAAAAGAGCTCGGATTTCTCTTTCGAAAGTATTTTTCCCTTTTTAATTTATTTATTTTGTATGTATCCCAGATTCGCCTCTGCTCTGGAATATTGTACTCAGCATTTAAATTTCTTCTCTTGCTTATCGTTGAGACATGGAGAATATATCGCTTTCTTATAGTTAAAGTACATTCATACTTATTCCGTTCTCACCTCTTGAGGTCAATAAACGACCCTTTTGTCGGCCGGCGCTTTAGCCAGGTGTTACCTGCTATAAAATTTGAACGGAACAGGGTGGAATTTACTTTTTTATAGGAAAAAATAGAAACACATTGATAATCACATATTTTATTATTAATAGGAACAAAAATAATATTTATAAAATATACCAAGGGATACTATAATTTTTTTTTAAACATTGTCATCACGTGACTAACTGACGACTTTCTAATAGCGTTTTTCGACATCGCTTTCGTTTATATTGTCGTTTAATGTTTATGGAGAATGACAAAGAAAGAATATAATTTACTTGTCGTTGATCATTGCGTCAAAAAGTCACGTGATGAAAAGCTCTTAAAAATACAATATACAATATAAAATGAAAAGTATCTAAAAATATTACAACTTATAATTATTATTAGGACCTATTCAATTAAATCAGTGTGACTATCACTATCATCCCCTAACTGTATAATTAACTCCTATATACATTACTTGAAAGTGTGATATATGATTGTTCAACTTTAATTACGTGATCTACACTGTTGCTCCAACTATTTACTGGTATTTTATCTATTTCCCTGGTGATAATGCCTAATACAAAACTATTTAAAGTCGGTGAACTGTTGTTACGTCTATCTTGCGATTTCAATTGATGCCAAATATGTTCTATAGGAGCCTTAAAACTGAATGTCCCATGCTATTTGCAAACTCATCACAAACATATTTTTCTCTATATTAAAACATTTTAATACTTCAAGTAATTGTTTTTTGAATAATTTTCATGAAAATAAATATTATTGGCGTGCATAAATTCTTGGATAATGGCTTTGGTGTCGCTTGAACAAGGGTGTTTGTTTAATTGCCTACTATGATAGCTAGCGTCATCCATAATAATAACACTTTGAGGAGGAATATTGGAAATTAACTTATTTTTAAACCAGTCTTCAAATAAATGTGCAGTTGTGTCGTCATGGTAGTCAAGAGAAGAGTCTTTTATATTTTTTGCACTTAGTGATTAAGCATTTGGAACCCATCCGTCTTTTGATCTCGCATGTATAATTGTTATCAGCTTACCTCTGTTGGATGGTGCTTTTGTGTTACATTTACCACTTGAATCGTCCCAACCTTTGATGGCGTGTCATGGGTATCAGTACCACGTTTCGTCCAAGTAAATGATCGACCTTCCTTGACTTCTATATATATCTATTTTCGTAAGATATTCTAATCTCCATTTCCGAAGTCGTTGCGATACCATCAGCACTTGTTTTTGTCGATCTTCTTAAATTTGAATTCTAGTTTTTTCACAGTCTTCCACAATGTTGTTCTGCCACACTCTATGCCACTTTTGTCCATTTCTAGCATTTTCGTTAAGGTGTCCAATGTTGGTGCATTTTGCTCCTCATACATTTTATAGATTTTTCGTCGAATTAGGTCTTTATCACTTACATCAAGTTTTGTGGCAGTACCAGAATCGCATCTTTTCTTTCTCTTGACTATCGGTTTTTTAACAATATCGCGTATGGTAGACTTTGGTATTTTCGTTAACCTGCACGTTTCTTCCAAAGCTGCTTGTATGGAAACATCGTTTTTTAAAGTTGAATATACATTCTTTACAATTTCTTTAGCAACAACAGGAAGATGCTTTCTCTTGCTGCTTGCTGTACTACTTGCTTGCTGCTCGTTGTCGCTTGCTTCATCGTCAGATTCACTCCACGTTCGCCCATTTTGGAAAATACTAAGCCATTTACTGTTTTAAGGGCATATATATACCCAAACTCCTTTTTAAAACATTCAGGAAGGTATAGGTAATTAATGTATATTGGGTTTACCTTTATTTTTATTACAATTGATTTTTGCCTACCGAAATTTATTTTTAAGGTACCTACCTACCTGTACCTATTTATCAAATTACACAAAAGGCCAAGTAGTTTTCATATACCTTTACTTAATTAGCTAGGTAACTATATTATTTCCTTAAAATTAAAATTGTAATAAAAGTTACCTAGTACCCAAAATTATGTTTAGAAATACTAACTACATACCTGTTTGCACATTTTTACATATTTTTAGACAATTTATATCTATCTATCAATATTTCAATTGCTTCTCAATGTAAAAGTAAAAGTCTTCTCCGGCCCTGCCTGCAGCTGGACGGAGTCTGCCGGCCGGTAGGAAGATTTATTGGAGGCAATATAATCGAAGTCCTTAAGTCAGAACGGTATAAGTATGAATTTACTTTACTTTTACGGTTTTTACCACAAGGAATTGTTCAGTATACCCACGGTACGTCAGTATTTAGACTTGCAGCCTTCGTGGATGGTTTAAAGATAAACAATGTTGTGTGCTTAAAAAAAGTCTATTAATATTTTCTTTCCGTCCGAAATTTATTTCCTGTCATTACGTGTGCCAAAGCCCTACAGATCAAACACACGTTGGCATAATTACGATCCGAATTATATATCAAAATTATTACGTTATTAGTCACAAAGCTTATCCAACACTTTGATAAATATGTTTACACTATTCCATCTAGCAAGGTGACAAATTGTATGTATTTTCGTGAACGAACCACATTTCCAACTCAGATCTTGGCAGCTCATGAGCCGCCTTTTGAAACAAACAACGTCAATGTGTTAAATCAGTGCAGCACTTTCAGGATCAAAAATCGTTTAGGAATTTGAGGCGTTCTGTGCAAAAACCCCATTTGTTATTTAATTAATGTTACTTTCCAGAAAAATAAAAAAATATTTGTTTAAACAAGACTTGGCTCATAAATATTTACCAATCTATTATTGATCTGTAATACCTTAGAAACGGAATATGTTATGGTAGCAATAATACCTGCTATCACACCTAGGGCATTATAAGCGGGCATTATTATAATGCCCTAATGCGCTAATATGGAAATTTTATTGCTTATCCAATTTTATTTCTCTCACAATAAAGATCAAGTTTATACAAAAAATATTTTTTCTTTAAACAATACTAAAAATTAAACTTTATTTCCAAAATAAAAATTACAATTTTGAAATGTCCCGGAAAATGTAGCTGATCCCACTATAGAATGGTCGGTGTTTTTTGTGATGGTAGCACTAACGCTATTTTGTATAGAAAAACAGTCTATTAATAAATTTTAATATTTGTTTTCCTTCCAAAACTTTAGACTTCTTAGGGACGTATCCTTTCGACTTAACTTTTAAAAAAGATATGAGACGATGGTATTGCGAAATGTCTATATTTTCATAGACCATCAACGTAGACCGTAGGGGTGGAATACTTGGTCCAGAGAGAGTTCGGACTGTATTTTTCCGATTAAAAATAATAAAGTTTGTTAAATATATGTATTAAAATAAAATCAATAACTTACCAGTTCTTGAAAAATATGCCATTAAAACGGTTTCGGTTGTTTGAAGAATTGCGTTCGCATCTTTCCAAATACTCAAATATGCCATACTCCCGATCATACTGTTGCCTTGATTTAACTGGCAAAAGATTTTCGGTCGCTTTTATGGCCTTTTCTCTTAAATTTTGTGGAATTTCTTCCATTTTGAGAAAATCGTTAAATAAAAAATGCCAACTGACTAACTCATAGAAACATCAAAGTCAAACTTAACACCAGTCATTATCTACTTACGTATACAGGTACAGGTGCAACTTATTTTTTATATTGCGAATAAATAATGTAATTAGTCATTGAAAAACTCTTTTTGGGTAAAACATAAAGCATTAGTATGCACCACGGGCTTTACTGGACTATAATGCCCATCAGGTCGAAATTCTACCTTCAGGGCATTATAGTCCTAGTAACGCCCTTGATACATAAATAGCTATTTTAAAGCATGAAATTTTAATATTACCCCAACATTTTCTAAAAGAACATTTGTACAAATAAGGGGTCTAGTCTCAAAGTGTACAATCTCCATTTTGAATTTTTAATACAATAGTAAAATAAATTAGTTTTTAGTTTCGATGGCATTTTTTTATGCAAGGGATGTAGATAATTAGCCCGTCAACCCACACCTTACATCAGTTCATTTTAAAAAACTGATATCTGGGGTTTTTGCAGAGAGCTTTCCATTTATAAAACCGATTTTTTTGGTAAAAATTTCGGTACAATATGGTAATGGGAGAGGCTCGGAAAAACATCACCAGGGGGGAGGAAGGGTGTATCATAGCTCTAATACATTATGTACCAAAAAATACACGTGATAGGGAATGGGAGGAAGAGTAGTTTAAAACATCACCAATTATTACTAGAAGGAGGGGGGTTAAAAATTCGTTAAAAAAACATTACGTGTTTAATGGACGTCCTCTTATAATGCGCTCGCTAAATAGTATAATATTAACCGCACGTAGGTATCGATTTTAGTTGTAAGGCTTAATAATTGAGGTCCTGTATTTTAATTACTTAAAAATTATTACTTACATGCAAACCAAAAATAACAAATTAACTTTAATTAGAGATAAATGGGCCATAAATCGTCTGATTTGAAAAAGTTTGAAAAAACCGAAAAATTCAATTAACTTAGACAAGTTGGTTCCAATTAAAAAATAACTAGAGAATGCTATAAAATGACTGTGTTTACTGAGATCTTATGCCGCGTTTACATGTAGCTACTGCCGCTACCTACTTCCCTGCTCACTGCCACTCTTCGTGGAGATACGCATCAACCGAAACGTAACCTTAAAAACGACAACGGAATTTCAGTTCAGTCTTAAACCAAGCTGCTGCCCAGTCGTATTGTTATGGTAACTAACAAATTGTTTTATATTGTACTCTTTCTGTATCTTTACCGGGCAGATTTTCGTGAGTCCAACCAAAGACAATTGTGGTTTCACTAAAGACACCGCTTGGACGCTCTCTTCGTGGAATTTATGAAGCGGGTATCCCTCGAGTACACACGTAAACAGTACGTATAATTTGCCGCTTCATAAATTCAGCCAAGCCAGCGTCCAAACTGATGACCAAAAATTTAGCATTGTTCTATGAGTCTATATAGTAAAACTACAATTGTCTTCGGTCCAACCCAGATGAAATGAGAAATGAAGGTAAAAAGTCGTCAATTTTCCACTGACTGACTGTCTTACTGACATAAATCAAATACCTAACGCACTTCCAGATGACCTAGAAAAATGAAATTTGGAATTTAGTTCGGTAATTGTGTGTAAGCGCAGGAAAGAATCTTTAAGTAAAAAAAAAAGTTAAAAAATTGGGGGTTTAGGGGAGTCCCCATAAAAAAAAAAAAAGTTTTTAATCTTCCTTTTAAACCGTTAAACTCACTGTTATTTCTAACGTTTAAGAAAATATAAATAAATAATAGTTTAAAAAACTAAAAAACACGCTTTTATATGTAACCGAACTAAAAATTAGAAAATAATTTTTCATTACAAAGAGTTTGTCACTTCAGAGTAAAAAGCGTGGGGTGCTTAATATATAAAATGTTATAATTGAATCGTTTATTTCAGAAAGCCCATATCGACCAAAATTTTAGAAATTGACTTTTGGGTAAAATTGAATTGTATAGGGGTAAACACATCGTTTAGTGCAGAGATCCCCTATCTATGCACATTAAAAAGGTCTGTCCGGCGGCTTCAAAACTGTTTTTTATCACAAAAAATTGTTTTTGTTGAAACTGTGTAGTTTTTATTAGTTTACTCAAAATGTAATATTCTGGAGATAGGGGTTTCTGAAATAAACGATTCAATTATTCTATTTGCAAATATCTATGAGGGAAAAGTTATGAAAAAATAGTAAAATGCACCCCACGCTTTTTACTCTGAAGTGACAAACTCTTTGTAATGAAAAATTATTTTCTAATTTTTAGTTCGGTTGCATATAAAAACGTGTTTTTTTAGTTTTTTTAAACTATTATTTATTTTTCATTTTTTAGTTCGATATATCAATTAGTTTTTTAAAAATAAATGCCCAGTTTATTCACTAAAAAATCCTTCGCCATCTTGTCAAGAGTAGTATTAGGACACAGAGGATCTGTAAAGGAATTTATTTATCCTGGCGGTTCTAATCAGGATAACGGGATACTGTTTTTAAATTATTGCATTGTCATCGGTCCTTAATACGTGTGCAAAGTTTCAAAGAAATTGAATCGCTGGAAGTTGGTAAAAATTAGGCTCAAAGATTCCGTTACATAGATAGATAGATAGATAAATAGATAGTTACAACCCAAGCTAATAATAAAAGCGTGTTAAGAATAGCATAAAACGCAAGAAGAAATATTAAATCTAAATTAGCTTACTTTTTTTCATTTATGTTTTTGGTTGCATATTATTTTTTATATTATTCTTTTACATGCTCAAATATGTATATCCATAGTGGGTAAAAACAAAAGTCAATATAATGGAAAATTTCATTGTTTATAAAAAGTATTTTCCAAAGTGATAAGATCGGATTAAATGTCATATAAAACACGTACTATGCTTTTACGCACTACTGTCAATAATAGTTTCTATTTTATCTAAAAACTTTGATGACCCAATTTCGTTAGTAATATATAGTGCAAATAAACATAGGCTTACCCCTCTTGTTTGTTACCATTTACTAAATCCAATATTAATAATGATTTGACGTATCTTCTACGTCTGTCTAATATGGGTCAATCAACTTTTTTATAATATTTATTTTGAATATTAAGTAATTAAATCCTTAATTGTAATCTGCATTGAGCAGAGCATATTAAACAGTTTGAACAATAAAACCAGAAAAATTCACATTAGCTACGTCTCATGTCCTCGTAATACGTATTCAAAACAACCGGTTTATCGGTTAACCGGTTTTTGGTTAACCGCGGTTTTGGCCCAAAACCGAAAACCGGTTTTCGAATATCGGTTAACCGATCTTAAAAAAGCGGTCTTCAAATACCGGTTTTTCGGATAATCGGTTTTCGAATACCGGTTTTTGGATAATCAGACCAAAATCGAAAAGCGGTTCTTTGAATATCAATTAATAGGTTTTTGGTTGATTGCGGTTTATATCTAAAAAAGAAAACCGTTCTTTTTGTAAAATCGTATATTGGTTGACAGATTATACAGAGTGGTTCATTTAACCTTAGACAGGCAAATAACCAGAAAACGGCGCATTTTAGAAGAAAATGTTTCTAGTAAGAATTGTTTGAAATAAAGGGGCAAATTTAATGGTATTATTAAAATAAAAACTACAACTTACTATAATAATACACTAAATTAAAATTTAAAAATCACCACTTTTCCTTTTCTGTTTTTTTATTAACCAATAAACCAAGAAAAAACACCGAAAATAGAAAACCAATTTTAAATAAAGAGGAAAAAATAAATTATGTATGTATGTATGGAATTTTTACATCACCTTTAGAATCTTGCATTTTATTAACAGGGATGTTATATTGTTATTCTTATTTATATTTAACCAATTTCTTTTGAAGAATATTCTAGGATGAATAATGATTATCACTTAACACCACATCTCATGGGCAAAACCGTAATCAACGCAAAAACGATTAGTAGAGAATAATTACTTTCCGATTTTCTGTTAACTGTGGTTTAGAAAAGCCTTTTTCCGTTTTGAGAACCGTTTTCGGTTTTCGGTTTTAAAGATCGTTTTCGGTTTTCGGTTTTAAAAACCGATTTCGGTGTATCGGTTTTGAAAACCGTTTTCGGTTTTTCGGTTTTAAAAACCGGTTTTTGTCCAACGGACATCAATTCTGTTATCCAAGTAATTAATTTTTTAAGAGACTGGTTGTCTGACGGACATTTATTGATTTTTTAAACCTCGAACTGTCTGATGGGACTTATTTAATTTTTGGCTTGTTTTCATGCTCATAGTAAAATTTACATCAAACAAATACGAAAATTATTAAAAATATTAATTACTTACGTACGTTTGCTGATTGTCAGACAAACACACATTACGGCCAAACACTCTTTTTTTTGCAAAACTTTATTTACTGAGGCCGCAGTTATGAAAAAAAATTAACATATGGTCGCAATCATTTACCAAGAATACTGATTTACCGACTGGGTACACACTACGCCATTTATATTTTAATTTTAAAAATATCGTGGTTGTCCGTATGGATGGTGAAGGGGAGGATAACCATCTTTTATGGCGGAAAAGCTGAAAAACTGGCCATCGGAATGTAGCAAGTTGGGATGGCGCCACAGTAGCCAGTGGAGGAATTTTGGTATTTCTTTCCTTTTTTATTTTGTATCTATCTGTCCTTTTCATTTTGTATCTCACTCTAATAATTCATGCTCATTGGTTAAAAATTCTCCTCTGGCTACTCTGACGCCACCTTAAGTTGCACCTTTCGACGGATACTTTTTAAAACATTCAGATGGTTATCCTCCCTCCACCATCCATAGTTGTCCGCAAACATGCGGTGCGACGGACTCTTCTGGAACTAAAAATATATATGCAAAAAAATGCCAAACTGAACAATTTAAAAACATAGCATTTTTCTTAGTAAGTGGTATACCCATGTAATAATTTTTAAAATTACAGTTATCTAAATAGACGCATTTTTTAATAATATGAAATTATTGATAATATTGTTGCTTGGGGACCAGGAGTACACATATAACTTCTTTAATTAAAAATCATGCAAGAAATCGTCCCTTAGAGTGGACAGCGTACTTATTTAACACCCTGTATGTATACATATACCGGGTATTTCAAAAGCAGGATAAAATATTTCAGAAGGCGAAAACTAAATTTTTTAGGCTCTATTAAAGGCGAGAGAAACAATCATGCAGTGTGTCTTAAAGTAAATTTTGTTTCAGGGAGAAAATGGCATATCGATCGACTTCGAGGGTGGAAATGTTACTTATATTCCTATCAATGGTAAGCAATTTTTACTTTTTTTTATCTGGATTTACAGCTTTTATGTTGCATTTAACGTATGTACATACACATCCATTTTACAAATTCAGAACAGATTACTACCTCAAACTTTTTGTTTGGATTTGCGCGTTTCCCAGCGCATTCGTCATTTTTAATCATGAAAGTCGATATTGTTTATTTCGTTCTGTTTGAAATTAATACTGTTGGAAAAAATTTGCCGGTTTCAGCCAGTAAAATAAAAAAGCAAAATTAATTTCTTCTATGGTTATTTAAAAAATAAAGTAATTTTTGTAAAATTGGAATTTTTCGATAAAATTTGATCAAAATCACGAAAAATATTACAAATAGACGATTCGCTTTTAAAATTTGGATTTTTTTGGGGGAAGGGAGGGGTACACCAAAAAATAACATTTTTTTGCAAATTACGACGACTGTAGCTTAGGAAAAATATTTTAAAAAATATATTTAGTTTCCGCTAATTAATAGTACACAGAAAAACTATATATTTCTTATGCTAAAATATTAAGCTTTAACCAAACATATGCACCTGGCGCGCTTGTGGCGGCTTCGGTTGTATCGGCAAGCGTCGATCTCCGGAGTTAAGCAGTGGAATGCGCGCCCATAATTTGATGGGTGACCGGCACCAGCGGTGTTTTGGGCAACGGCACACGGTGTTCTGCTCGGGGATGCGGACCGAGCAACAACCATCCAAGTTATGGAATGAATGGTGTGTGAATGGGAAGGAGTAGGGGTCAAGGTACAATAAGCCTTCAGGCTGCAGTCCACCACCTAGGGGGCGGTCGTCGGACCTGGGTGGGATGACCCCGAAAGGGTGAAAAAAAAACATATTATGTACCTACACCTAATACTTAATAATAAGAAAGGTACAGGGTTTCCAAGTAAAAAACTTTAGATTTAAAATATTTTAATAAAACAGCGTATTTCAGCGTTTTTTTGACAAACTTTTCAAAACCAATATGACCTTTTTTATGCAAACAAAAAGGCGCTACATTAACTTAAATTTTATCAAAATGTCGCAACTTTTTTATGCTTTCCTGTATGTACTATTTAAGTAAACCAGTAAAAACTGTTATGCTTTTTACACATACATATGTCTCTTGAGTTTCTAGGTGAGTCCCAGATCGTTGCTCTTGATATATCCAAAGCTTTTGACCAGGTCTGGCATCTCGCACTTCTTAATAAACTTCACTCCTTTGGTATTTCAACTAAACTCTGTACTTGGCTCTCTAGTTATCTATCTGATCGACGTATATCAGTTATTGTGGATGGCCATTCTTCAAGATTTCACCAAGTAAATGCTGGAGACCCTTAGGGCTCAGTTCTGGCACCAACATTGTTTCTTCTTCACATCAACGACCTTCTCTCGTCCACAACTAATTCCATTCATAGTTTCGCCGACGATAGTACCCTTCACTCCAGTTTTCAGGTTCCTAAACCCATTACTAAACCTGACTTGGAAAACAAACGCAGAGCTATGCAGATATCTCTTTTGCAGGATCTTAATTTAATATTGGATTGGGGTGCTAAAAATCTCGTCCATTTTAATGCATCCAAAACACAATCATGTTCCTTGTCGCGAAAAGAGTCATCAAATACTCATCCTCTACTTATGAGCGGCCAAGTTTTACAGAGCAAAGACACCTTTAATCTTGTGGGCGTCACATTTGAAAGTAACCTTAACTGGCATAAACACATTGTATCTATAGCCACGGCAGCTTCAAAAAGCTTGGATTTCTCTTTCGAGCCAAAAGTATCTCTCCCCTTCTAATTTATACACTTTATATTATGTGTCCCAAATCCGAACTCCCTTGGAATATTGATTTCATATCTGGGGCATGGCGTCACCCACAACCCTAAGCCTTCTTGATTCTATTCAAAGAAGAGCTATTCGTCTCATTAATGATCCTTCACTTACAGAAAGGCTTCCCTCTCTTGCACATCATCGGGCTGTGGGGGATTTATCGCTTTTTTATAGGTAATTCCATGGCTTCTGCTCTGAGGAATTGTCCAGTATAGTTCCTCCACTTGCGTTTCCCAACAGAGAAACTCGTGGTTCCGCGCGTATGCATCCCTATACGGTCCAACTGGACAGGCCCCGAACTTCTCACTTTGTTCGTTCTTTTATCCTTAGAGTTTCTAGACTGTGAAACCTACTGCCAGCGGAGGTCTTTCCTTCCCCCAAATCTTCAAGTATTTAAGTCCCGTGTCAACAAACTCCCTCTTACCTTGCTTAAGACACCCACGGTACGTTAGTATTTAGGCTTTTAGCCTTCGTGGTTTGTCCAAATATAAAAAAAAAAACACAAAAGAGGTATATGTTGTAAAAATCGCTCTAAGCAACCCTTTTCGAGATATTTACGTTTAATTTGTTTTATGCAACCCAAGAGCTACCTAATGAATTAAAGAGTATAAACATCTTAATAGCAAATATCTACAAAACAGGTGGTTATATAAATTATTTTTTGAGTAAAGAGCATAGAAGAGTTTACTGGTTTCCTTAGATGGCATATACAGAGTGGCACAAAAAAGTTGCAAAAAATTTAAAGTAGTGCGCTTTCTACTTTACACATTAATATTAATATCAAATCTAAATAGTTTACGTCAGAAACTTCTACATACCGAGTTTTTATCAAAACGTATCAAGAATAATGGAAATAAATTAAAAATCTTTTTTTTTTCGCTTTGACTCCTTTTTCTTCCTAATTATCAACTTTTAAATATAGGTATAGTTGTTTAAATCTTAATGTTGTGGCCCCCTCATTAGGAATATGTGATTTCTTTAGGTACTATTAATTTGCGTACACCCTGTATATGAAGTTGATACTCATGTTATATTATCATGAAGCATTTCAGAATCTCCACGTTTAAATTACATATACATAGGTAGCTAGAGGCACTTTAGTTGTCTACTCCAGGGATCGTAACTCATCGAACATCTTTACCTAAAGGGCTTACTAAATTGGCATGATGTAATTTGGCCGTAGCGCATGCTGCAGGCCAGTCAATTTGTTTGCTGGAAAATTTGCTTAAAAGCGGAAATTGCTTATTTTTACAAGAGATACTTTGGAAGTATAAAAACATTTTAGAGCTTAAGAGGGTTGAGGTACCGTTCGGTTAGAAGAAGATAAAAATGTAGAAAATTTATTCTGAATTTTGTTTTTTATAAATGATGGTAAAAAACTTCCTATGACAACATGTGAAAATAGCAAACAGCAACTGTTTTCGTGCATAAAAAATGAAAATTATATATCACTAATGTTGCAAAGTACTTTACAACACTAGTGAAGTCTGATATATGTTATGTCATTCTAAAAGATTATATACATGTTTTACGTCAGCCGGAACAAAAAACAGATGACATCGCTGTCATATTGTTATGTAAAATTTTGGAGTTATCAGGCAGTTAATTAAAATTACATTGAAAAAACCCTGCAATGTTTGAAGACCATAATAGATTCTAAAATGATGATATGTAGTTATACAAAGTAGTGCTGGCAACCGAAACCGGTTTTCGGTTAACCGGCTAACCGGTTTTCGGTTAACCGCGGTTTTGCTTAAAACCGAAAACCGGTTTTTGGTCGATTGCGGTTTATATTTAAAAAAAAGAAAAACCGTTATTTTTGTAAAATCTGATACTGGGTGGTCCATTTAACCTTAAACAGGCAAATAACCGGAGAACAGCGCATTTTAGAAGAAAATGTTTCAAGTAAAACTTGTTTGAAATAAAGGGGCAAATTTAATAGTATTACTAGGTTGTGACTTCTGACTACAAGTTTCATATTCATATCAACTTTGTTTTTTCAAATGGGAACCCCAATTTTTTGTTTTGGCTTACTCAAGTAGGAGAGAAACAGATGTCGAACGCTGCCGAACGTGAAGACCGATTGTGCCTCTTTGTCGCTCGTTCCGCGCTCTCGCTTGCACTTCAAGCCTTAAATGGAACGCCTCAGAGCGAGATAACGCCGCATGAGTCATTTTTTGGTGCGTGCAGCCGGCTCCATCGAATTATAAGACGGTGTCACGTAAACAGTTGAAGATAGACATATAGTACCCTCATTTAAAAATACTCACAATTGACAATGGAATAAAAAAATGTTATAAATGAGGTGTTCCATATAAAAAACGCAACATTTATGGCGTTAGTCTTTTGTTTTGTATGCAATTGTTTTTATTGCGATTTTCTAATTTTCCGAGCTAAAATACATCAAATGGGTACTTTGAACTTCTTTAAAAATACGGGGAAAGTAAAAAACATGCGGTTTTTCCTTTTAATTGGAATATCCTGTACGTTTACACACTTGTAATTTAATATACGATTAGAGCACCTAATACACTTTTTGTAAAGCTCGAGTTTTTTTTTTTTTTTTTTTTTTTTGAGTAATGACGCTATTTCAGCTCATTTGGCATATATTTTTAACAATTCTCGCTTTTTTAACCAAGCTATAAGGCATTCTTATCAGATATCTGCAATTTAGGAAAACGTTAAATTTGCCAAACAGGATTTCGTACGAACGCTAATTTCTAATTTTCCTCTTATTATGCCATTCGGCTCACGTTTCCACGTTTCCAATCGATTTTTGCTTTCAGCAGGAAAGACAAGAATGTAGGGCTAAATAAGTGTCTCGGCAGGATCCTGAGGGACATATCTACCGCAGGAATCGAGAAAATAGCAGAATTTCTAAACGCCGTAAAAGACGAAACGAGTGAGAAAAATGCGGCCAAATTTAAGCATCCGTTTTGGGAATAAAGTTTTCAAGACTGAGAAAACCTTGGAAAACGTTTTAACGTCTGAAAATTTACGTCGACGTCTGCCACGAGGTTTGACATGTGGAGTTTAGCGAAGCTTAATTTATTTTACAGTATACCAGGGGCGACTCGTGGATATTGAATACGGTGGGGTTGACGGGGTAACGGTGTTAATCAAGTTTTGTAATTTTTTGACTTATACGGCGTTCCGTTTAAAGTTTGAAGTGCAAAAAGCGAGAGCGTGGAAGAGGCACAATCGACCTCCGCGTTCGACATGGTATTTCTTTCCTACTTTAAGCGGTCCGCCTTCTATACGATAATACATTTACATGTTTTAGTCAAGTAGGAAGTGCAGTGAAAAGTGAATGTGGTGTAAATTGTTTAATTTTCTTTTGTTTTTGTTGGAAAGACAGATCGTATGGTCATGCGGCGATACTCAGGAGGTGGGAGGAAACGATATCTCACGGCCTGAGGGCTCCGATGTCATACCAAGGATCTATCACTTCCACAGAAATTATAAAACAAAGATCCCGGACAGAAATGAATGGACGGATCATATGGAAGACATTCTCACTCCTAAAGGACTTGTCTGGTACACAGATGGGGCTAAAAATGGGAGTGGGACTGGAGCTGGCGCTTGCCCTTGGAGATCACTCAACAGTAGTCCAAACAGAGGTGTATGCAATCTGGGCTTGTGCAGATGGATCTTGGACAAGCAATACAGAGGCAAACACCTATATATATGCAGTGACTCAAGAACCGCCCTACAACTACTGAATAGGGTAACAATTGAGTCTAAGCTAGTTAAAGACTGTACAGAGACTCTCAATACATTAGCAGAGTCCAATACGGTCAACCTGGTATGGGTACCAGGACACACTGGTATCAAAGGAAATGAGGCAGCGGATAGACTGGCGGTAGCGGGTAGCAATAACCCAAACCTGGCAGTACCCTGCCCCCGGGCATGTCCGGTGTGGTCCTCAAGCGCTGGGCCAAGGACTGGACCAGAAGAAAGTTTGATTGTGGAGGAACTGTGGTCATCGGAGACAAAGATAATGCATACCAGGGCAATGCTTAAGGGTCCCTCTCAGGACCTTGCATCCAGATTACTGGGCATGAGTAGAACTCAGCTGAGGACTATTACAGGCCTGGTATCTGGACACTGGTATTCTAAAAAGCACCTAGCCAAATTGGGTCTGGTAGCAGATTATGGAATGTAGGGGTCTAGAGGGTCCACGAGAGGATATATTTGGAAACTACAAAATTGAATCCGAATCACTAAACCTTGCGGGACTGGACCTAGGACGAATGCTACAGTTGGCACATAGCACCGACCTGGACAAAGCACCGACACTCTAAAGGATATCCCCCTGTAAATGGGATCTGCGTACAATGGCCAGCGCTGGCTGAGTGCGCAGCAAATATCTTAATTAAAAATTTAAAAAAACATTTTTTCGTCAAGTAGGAAGTGCAGTGAAAAGTAAATGTGATGTCAATTGTTTAATTTTCTTTTGTTTTTTTAAAAATTGGAAATAAATTGTTCATGCCACATTTTTACTTGTAGTTGATCTGTATAATTTAAGTAAATACCTTATGACGTTATCACGTAAATTCAGCGTACGTAAAACCGAGTTTACAGACAACCAATTTTTTTACCATTTTGAGGTTATTAAAGATTAGTGGTTCAGAAAACTGAAGAAATAGCATTGTGGCTATTAAACTGATATTAAACATACCAAACAGATGCCCGGTGAGCCAACTTTTTGGGGCCATTGGGGGCCAATCATGAAGGTAAAGTGAGGGATAAATCCAAAGTAATAAAAAGAATGGAATGCAAATTTCTGCAAATTACTATATTATGTAGTATGTAATAACACACATTGAAAACACAAAAAATGGGCTTTGATACAGGTGTGAACAGGAGGCGAAGTGTAAGAAAAATATTTGAAATATGTTCAAATTCAATACTTAAGAACACATTTCTTTTTGTAAAAGCATTAGTATATATATTTTTTTTTTTAAATTTTAAAAATAAAGTATTTTTGTAATGTGTATACCGGGTGTTGCTCCGTCGAGCGGGACATAGAGAATCACATGTAAATTTTGAAGTAGTCAAATATTGGCTCCCCTAATTATTTTAGAAAAAATGCTATTAGGATTTATTAAAGAGCACAGTTCCACCCAAAATGAAAATTTGAGCATTTTTCAATCAACCAGTGACGAGTAAACTGCTTAATACTTCTGCAACGTAGTATCTCATTATGCACCCTGTACTCTAGAAATCAACAATAAAAACACCATATCGATTTATCAGTGACAATTTAGATCATTAATTTATTATGTCATTGCCAAAACTGAACAATTTTATACGGGAATTTCAAAAGAATCCTCGCATTTCATTTCAGTTTACAGCTAATTCCAACACATGCACTCACAGTTACTCAAGACAATAAAATAAATTTTTCTACATTTAGAAATCAATTTATGACGAAAATATCAGGATTTAATCAAATGCTCAAATATTCCTCCATTAACTGCCAGACAATAACCCAAACGATTATAAAACTCATTTCTTACGTTGTCTAGTTGGTACATCCATATTCTGGCACATTCAGCGGAAATAACATTCCTTAGCTGGACTAAAATTTCATATTTTTTATTGGTAGCTTAGTTTTTAAATGTGCCCATAGAAAAATCGTTTGGCGAAAGATCACGTCGATTTTCTTCACATTTGCAATTATTGATTACTGTGTCTGTAGTTTCCAAATTTTTTATTGTCGATTTACTTTGGTATTGGCCTGTTGGGAAAATAGGCTGCAAACATGATCCGCTACTCTTCGATAACTATTTCCCTGATAAAACCATTTTATAATAGTGATTTTATCTTGATTTAAGTAGTTCATTATTTAAAAAATGATGTGACATTGATCTGACAACTTGAGAGTAAGAGGTTAAATAATTTTTCTAGTATTTTATTATAAACTTCTAATAATACAAGGCGGGTAAGAAGATAGGAGATTCGTAACTTATTTTAGCATTTATCTCTTAGCTGGCGGACTGAGAAGAGCTGAAATTTGTACACTGGGTGCAACTTTTCGTGCTCTTCAAAAATCCTATTATATTTTCTTCTAAAATAATTAGGGAGTCAGTATTGGACCACTTCAAAATTTACATGGGATTCCCTGATGTCCCGCTCGACGGAGCCGGTATATCAGATTGATAATTATTTAGTTTTTTTTGCTGGTCACTTAAGTTTGCAACAAATAAGAACGTTTTAATTGTTATTGAAATATTTCAGATGAAAATGATACGAACCTTATTGACAAAAACAACATTTATTACACAAGTATAATTTACATTTATTGGCCTATTCTAATTTATTGTGTTTGTGTATAAAAATTTATTTACACTTTTTTGCACCTAAGTAAACTGGGAGCGATCACTATCACAACTAAAAATTTTAAAGACGACTCTAAGGTTAGAAATCCTTCAAGATTTGCTAGATTATAAATATACATATGTAATATAAGATTCAATAAAGAAAAATGACGATATTAGAGATAATTTAGGCTCTACTTCAAGTTAAGTTCACAAGTTTTATATTAATCCCCTAGCCGCATGCCTGCTGTCATCACAAAAAGTCTTGTTATATCATTTCAAGCACCATTTACTTTGTATGTATTTTTTGTAATAAAATTAGCCAAATAATTCAATTAATTAAGTTAATATTAAAAGCCATTATTAGCTTTATATTTTTTGTTACTAAGGTATAGAAGGAACAGTTTAAAAATGTAAATTCGGTGCTCTTTGATAAGAAAAAAATATCACAAAAAAGTTTACAGCAAATAAATCGGCATGCTTGACTTTGCGGCCGCCTTTGCTATATTTCTTTTATGATATGCCGGTTGATGCAGCTGGTCATCGCACTATGGGATAGAAATTAATTTTTTTGGACAAATTTCTGAAACTTACCAATCTAACTTAAAATGAGTTGCTTTTTATTGAAAAAATATTTAAAAAAAAATTATAAATTATTACAAATGCTTTTTGGAAACCTAAAACCTATTATATGTTATTATAAATTTACACCCCCTTAACATTATTATTTTTTATTGTACAAAATAAACTGAAAAATCAGCTAGTTTGGTTAATTCGGTAGTATTCTAATCAGTAATCCGATGATTATTATCTCATGATATACAGGGTACGACAATAGGTATCATTTTTTTAAATGGAATACCCTGAATATTATATCACCACCAAAAAAATCTTTTAAAATACTTTAAAAATTACTACATTTGATGTGTCTATCTCAATTAGTTTCGGAAATATGACCATCCAAATCTGAAAAATAATTTTAAATTATTCTTAGAAGCGTAATAGAGATACATCTTCCCAACTTTCTTAATTTTTTAACGTATAAGATAAATAAAAAACACTGTTTTGTTGGGTAGATTTTGTAGAATCCATATCTTTCATCAGAATGCTTTTATCTTTTAGGATATACAGTGTTGGACAAAACATTTTAAATTTTAAAATGGAAAACCTTGTAAATTATAAAAAATGCTGTATCTGTCCTTGCACTCAGAAGTAGCAAAAAGTAGAAAGGCAATTGTAAGTACAAAAACTGATAAAGAAAAGGTAAAAAATCTTTGACAAAAGTAGCGAGACTTTGCGAGACTGAATCGGAAACACAACAATAGCACTTATTATTTAAACTCTTTTACTTTTTTAGTAAACAAGGGTAATAATAAACTAAGTACATTAAAAGTTATATATTTATGTTTACTTAAAATACATTTTTTACAAGTTTCTTATTACCCCAATAGAAGTCGTCATATCCTTTTACAATTTTGCGTACATGTAGTTTGGAGTATGTACTTTGAAATACACAGCACAATTTCAAAGTTGCTTTTTGGCCAAAATAATGGATTTCTATCCCATAGTGTATCGGCGTGTCGCTGTAAAGGATAGCGGCGCTTTTGTATAAAATAGTCCGATTGCAGGCGGCCTTTTTTATGTTTTTTTGTATTATTTTCAAAGGGTACCGAATTTGCGCTTTTAAAATGTTCTTACTATAAATGGTGCTCGAAATGATGTACCTACTATCTACATAGACTTTTGTGCTAACTGTATATTTCATTAATAAAATTTAATTTTAAGCTTAACTACCAAATATTTTTCTACCCGGGGGCCATTTTGAACTCTTTCCCGGTGGGCCAAGTGATCCCCAGTCCGACACTGAAAATTTTAAATCGTAAAGATTCGAATTTACACTTTTTAAACATGTATTCAAAGAAAATGATATTAGAAACGTACTAAATATTATTTTACATCATAATCTTCTTAATTTGGCGACTTGATTCCAAATTACTTTACATTCTGTACACTATTTTATCAAAAGGGCTAATTTTTCGCATTTTAAGTTCTCAGCGCTATTTTCATTTTGTACCCATTCATAGACTTAAGAACTGAACATGTGCCTATGTCCATTTTAAATTCAGGATCTTCGGTTACTCGATATTTCAGTAGAAATTTCGCCACACAAGTTTTAAGCTCGTACATTGCGTATCTCTGACCTGAAATAAAAAGACCATTACTATTATTAGTAAAATTATAATGTTATAAAAGAACTTAAAAAAAAATCTAAATTTTCTAACATCCTCGTTATTGGTGTTACTTTACAGAATACGTTTTTTATCGTCACGAAGTAAATTTTTTTATATACAGGGTGATTCAAAATCGATCACGAAACTTAAGGGGGTGATATTACTTGACAAAGTAAGGGTAGAGCTTCATATAATTATTTTTCAAAATGTCATTCGTTTTCGAGTTACAAGCCGTCAAAGTTCAATTTTAATTTTGGGTTTTTCGCCATATTGCATTTATTTTTTAACCAACCCATTTGATATTTGGCACACAAATGAGCTTTGCAGATTTTAAAATTTTAAGACAAAAGTACCTTTACCTTACTCTTTACCTATAAACCTAAAATTTATTTACACTATATACTTTTTATTTTGACAGATATCGCAAAGCTGAGGGCGCCATTTTATAGACAATAAAAACTTAAAAATAAGGTACTCTTTATTGAAGTCGATAATCCTCACCGTTTAGGCATCAATAGACATCAGTTTTCATCATTTCAATCAAGTTACCTACATACATACAGGGTGCCAGAACTCAACCGACAAACTTAACCAAACGATTCTACAACAAAAAATAAGAAAAAAATCATATAAATATATTATTATATTCTAAAAGTCTTACTTTTTGAACTACGGGGTGTTAAAATTGAAAAAAAAGTTTTTTTTTAAATATTTAACACACCGTAGTTCCAAAACTAAGACGTTTGGGACATATGTTTATATGAAGTTTTTTTTCTTATTTTTTGTTGTAGAATAGCCCCGTAAAGTTTGTCGGTTGAGTAACTGGACACCCTGTATGTATGTAGGTAATTTGATTGAAATTGATGAAAATTTTGATGTCTATTGGTGCCTAAACGGTGGGGTTTATTGATTTTAATAAAGAGTACCTTATTTTTTAATTTCTTGATTGGCTATAAAATGGCGCCACAAGCTTTGCGCTATCTGTCAAAATAAAAAGTTGTAAATGATGTAAATAAATTTTAAGTTTTAGGTTAACACGTTCGCTACCGAGGGTCATTTTGTGTTTCGACCCCATAAACCACTTTATTATTTTTTATAAAATTACTTTATTTTGATGTTTATTGAAGTGCTAATTAGTTGTAGTGTTGGAATTCAACATATTTGAGTGTTTATTTAACCCGACTCATATATGAGTCGGTGGTCCATTTTATTACATTTTTTTTTAAATAGACATGGCTCACTAGATATAGGTATTTACTAACAGTATATAGGTACATTTTTGATATCAAAAATCGTTAATAATAAAAAATAATTCTAAGAATCTAAAAACTAAACTAAAATCTAAAAAAATATATTTCTTATACAAAATTTTTGGCAAAGACTACATAATTTTTTTTCTAAATATCTAAAAAAATAACTAAAAAAAAATTGCTTCTATGATATCTTTGACATAAAAAACTAAACAAAAATATATTCTAAATATCCAAAAAATGAACTAAAATAAATACTATACTTATACTAAATGCTACACCCAGACCACCTGACACACATACGAGCCGAAGCATTACACAGACCGTGTTTTAAAACAAAACCTCTACAGGAAACCCCGAATTTTTAAACTCGCATTTAGTATTATAATGTAGCCGGCTCACATTTGAGCCGGCGGTCTATTTTAAAATTGTACTGGCTCATGTATGAGCCGCTTGGTAGCGAACGTGTTAAGCGCCCTCTGGCGGTATTTAAAAAGTACTTTTATCTTTAAATTTTAGAATCTGCAAAGCTTAATTTGTGTGCCAAATATCAACTAGATTGGTTCAAAAATAAATGCAATATGGCGAAAAAACAAAAATAAAAATTAAACTTTTAACCCCTGTAACTTAGTAGCCAAGGAGATTTTGACATTTTGTCAAAGGACCTCACGTATTTTCCGAACACCCTGTATATAAAAACAATACTACAAGCCCAAAAGTTAATAATAAAGGACCTTTAGGGTCCTAGATAGTCGATACAAAATTTGGAATGATTTTGGGGTCAAATTTTCGACTTTTTATATAAACATATGTCCTAAAATGCATACCCTCTAAGCTGATGTCATCGTAAGAGAGGAAAAACGTTCTTTTTCACCTTATATTGATAGAACTCGGCTAGCAATGAAATTGACTTTATTTTTAAATCCTATTTAGGGGCGTTTCTTTTGACAAGCCTACCACGAATATTCATACCGCTATATGTATATGAAAGCGGCGCTTTAACCCAGCATGCCAATTTTCACATGTTTCGTTTTCGGACTGAGTAAATGCGTCACTTTTTGTGGGACAAGTTAACCACAATTTTTTATATGCAATTTAAAAACATTGTCCCAAAAATGGTAAGGGTTACGGGTTATGAAACCAGCCCAGTCCGATACCCGAAACATGTCAATTTTGAGCCTTATAGTTCCGTGAGTCTTTTTCGCACAATGTTTAAAAATTGGCCGATAAAAAAAAGTGACAAGTTTGCTCAGTCCGGCACCCGAAACATGTTAAAATTGACAGGCTGGGTTAAAACGCCGCGCCTCTTCCATACCAATGTGGAAACGAACTCACTGACCATAGGGAATTAAAAGCGTAGGAAATATTCGTGGTGGGAAGTAAGTTGCTCGTGTCGTCGTCTGACGAAAGGCGGAAGCGGGAAGCCTGGTATCGCTCTGCTCCAATCGGCAGGCTCGTTGCAGCGGGGAATTGTGGGCGAGTACATAGTAAACTGGTGAAAAGTATTAAATATACACATTTGCTAAAGTCGGCGGTTTGATTTCCATGCCGGTATATGGCAGTATAAATATTCATGGTAGGCTTGTCAATAAAAAACCCTAAATATTTTTGAAAAGGATTATATTCATACATCAATTTTAGGCGAAGAACCAATTCTAAAACGGTATTTACCAATCGGTTATATTGACGTTTAAACAATGTATTATACGTCAAAGTTGTCACCAATTATTACCGCGCTTATAATTAGTTGAACGCCTAAAATTCATGATAAAGTCCATTTCATAGCTGGCTCAGTTTGTAGTAAATTTTAAAACACCCCGTATTTAGACTCACAAAAAAAATAATAATAAATCAAACAATGTCATATCAAAGCAATAAAATCAAAACTTCAAAACCAAACTGTGGAATATTTTTATTCCACTTGTGAAATATAAATTAATTTTAAAATTAGATCGACAATAATAAAACTCAAAATCAAAATTTTGTTTTTGACGAAAACTCGAAAATACTTGAAATATTCGAAATTTCAAAACATTTTATAACCTGGCAGTAAAGTACGATATTAATAAAATTTTAAAAGCATAACTCGAATTTCTCAAGAATACGTATTTTTAATCTTTTGTGATATTTTCCTTTCCCTTAATTAACAACGAATTATTCTTTCTTTTTAAATGTTTAATTAAGCAAATTAAAAACAGGATTATTTTTATTTTAAGTCGGTTGCTTTTCTTTGAATGGCACGTGGCAAAGGTCTGATATTGGACTAGAAAAGTGGATTGATAAGTAACAGCAAAAATTTTATTTTTGAAAAAATGTGAAGAAAATACATGTACAGGGTTTTCATTTATAGTTTGCCACCCGATTTTAACGATAAGGGAAAACTTCTTGTATAAAATTTTAATACATTTTTATCTATTATTTTATGAGCAGAACAAAAGAAAAAGTGAACATTAAAAGTATGAGTGGTAAACATTTTTTAAAGAGACACCCTGTATATAATATTACCATAAAAAAAATATTTTAAGGAGATTTACAAAAATACCATATTTAATATCTTTAATAGATTCGGAAATATATTTAAATCTAAATAACATCAGCTATAATTTGAATTATATCTACGGTTTCAGCTTAATGCCGTAGAATCTACTAGTTTTCAGATTTAATTGTTTATATTTCAAAAACTATTAAAGATGCACATGGGCGTCGCCAGGATTTTCAAATTACTTTATCTAATAACTAAGACATGGGAGCCACATCAAATTGATACCAGATGCTATTGATGCTAAGAGGGACACTTTGGTAAAGAAAATTTTATTTTGAAATTTGCGAAAGAAAGTTTATTTTGTTTCTATAAAAATCTAAGCTTCAGAAGCATGATAGGTTTCTGTGAGGCAGCCAAACACGTCAAGTCAATAGAGGTATCCTTAAACCGGTAAAACTCGATGTCAATTTCACTGAATGATGTTGTTTCAGTACAGTATCAACGGTGAGGTTATATCTTACCGTAAAGAACACCATAACTATCCTTATCACTCTTTCCGCGGTCTCCGAGTAGTGTGGTTCACGTTTATGAAGAAGTCTACATAGATTTCTCGGGTAGGCGGCTGAAGGAGTTATACGGGCAATGCTGTACCCTTGGGGATCAAGAAAATATTTACGCTAAATTGGGGCTTCTTCTTCTGGGGCTAAGCGCTGTGAGTAAAGATTCCTAAAGCCTGGGGTTTTTACGTTTTGGTGTTGAACACATGGTGTCTTCTGTATGGTCGAGGAGGTGCGCATGCCTTGCGGAAAAACGTCAGTGACGGTTATGCGCGATACCAGTAGCAGCTCTTGGTTTGACAGCCACAATTTATGCATGTCCAGAAGTTCATCGCATGTGTTGATTGTTAGAAGTGTTTCTTATTCATATGCAAGGAAAATCTGGGAGTTTTGAGCTCGATTATCAAGATTTTCGGACAAAGGCTTAGAGCAATATCTCATATGACCGGAAAGGAAGAACTGGTGAATTGACTTAGTATCAGAGCCATAAAACAAAGAGATAGATAGATATCTATGCCTTTAAAAAGACTCTTGCTTTTTCTGTTATTCTTTATGGACCCCAGTATAGCCACTTTGATATGGCAGGCTAAACTCGTCAGTGGAGAGTGTTAAATTCAGATTTAGTAATAAAAACCCTGAATATCAAAAGGCTTTTGTAAATATTTCAGTACGTTTTGTTTTCTATAGATTTCCATTCACTCAAGTAATAAGACTAATTGAAATATATTAAAATTAAGATAAAAAATTCAATTTGGCCGTCTAGAAGGGGTAGCGTGTTTGGAAACAAAATCGAATAGAAAGCGGACACCAAATGTAATATTAAGGTAAATTACACAAAATGCCGCGTAGATCATCGATTACGGCAAAAAAATATAGTCAGTGAGGGAGAGAAACACAGTAATCAATTAAATAGATATATTTTTGATAAAATTCCATATAAAATAATTATTTATTTTTTAAAAATCAGTGCTAGTTTCCAACTTGAAAAAAAAATGAATAAATCAAAAACACGTTGTTTTGGAAAAATACTCCCACTTGTTGATTAAAAATTTTTAATCTCCCTTTTTTTCTGTCAGAGAAATAACTAAATTAATTTTCCCAAATTTAAGGTACGGGGACACCGATGTTTATGTTAAAATAAAATTGGAATCCAAGTTTTTAAACGCGTATCGTGTTTTTACAATAAGCCCTCCAATTGAAAAAGTGTTTTCGCTAGATGAAAATCTTTTAGTTATTTCTGAGTGGCTTTCCAGTGACGCAAATAGAGCGCTCCCGAGTAGCTCAGGAGCATTTCGTTCTACTTTATGGCGTTCCAGTGACGGAAAGTGTTATGCACCTGAGCTACTCCGTTTTTCTTTCCCCTTGCCCCTCATGCACCAACCCCTCTTTTGGTTTTTGTGCTTCAAACGTGTTTTTTTATGGTTAAGGATGGATTTTTTAAAATTATTTGTTTAAAATGGAATTAGATATTAAAAGAGATTATTATTATAAAGCCAAGAAAGGTTATAAACAACGAAATTTTAAAATTTCTTAAAGTATCTCTTTCCTTGTCTAAGGATGCGTTCCAGTGACTAACTTTTTAGAGCAGTTCAAGAGCTTCAAGCCCTGGATCGTGACGCACAAAAATTTTCGTCACTGGAAAGCAACCCTGATCAGTTCTGCGAATGGAGTACAGTGATCACACTTATTTGAATCTTACAATGGGCGTCCTGAAAAAAAAACAGTTCGTGTACAGGGTGTCTCCGAAAACTACGGAAAAACATTCTACTACAAATTTGCGAGGGGAGGACAAAACTTGATTGAATGTCTGCGTTTGTTTTGCGATCAAATTTTTGTATTTTACAGACGTATTTGACAAAAATTTAATCGTTTACCGGCTGCTTTTAAGAGTGTAAATCCTTACGTGATTTAAAGAAAAAAAAGCTTTCTTTTGTAAACTTCATCACCCTATATCTCACAAGTGAAACCATATGGGACATGGAATTATTTCGACATTTTGTATAGTTTAGACCTGACCATACAGAAAATTACATTTTAAATTTAGATATCTCAAAAACAGCTTATTAATTCATTTTTTATCACGTATACGTGTTTTAGGTGAAATAGGTAAAAAAATTAAAATTTTAGCATCAGCACTTCTATGCCCTTAATTAAAAAATAAATATTATAGTAATTTTTAGTGTTGGGGAATACGGTGATATTTCGGTAACCGGTGGAACGGCGACAGTGATTTCTAAATCACCGTGATTTGAAACAGTGATTTCTAAATCACCGTGATTTTAAACAGTGATTTCAATCACATAAATATTTACCTGAAAATGGAAATATAAAATCAGCTACGTAATCTAAATTTTTGGGCTCGTAACTCAAATAATCATTATTATATAAGGTGTAACAACAACAAGCTTAATGTGATAATATTGCCATATTATTATGTAAAAATAATATCAAGTTTTAGGGGTTATTCATTACCGAGTTCATTACCTACTTTCAAAAATAAAAATAATTTTTTAATTAATCGAAATCCATTATAACATTTTTAACTTATAATCAATTACAAAAATCTAAATATAAAATAAAAAACTTTTTTAAAGCAAAACAAAAACGCATAATAAAAATAAAAATTTTAAATTCTTTAAATAACTAATTTAATTTTTTTCCCAATGAAAATGAAGAATTAGCATTTAGAAAGATTGGTTTTTCAGCTTTGCTTGCACTTAATTTATTTCTACGGTCAGTCATATTAACCCGGCTTTGGAAAACAGTCTTTCACATGGCTTGGCGGTGCCCGCCACCCGCCACTTCTAAACAATATAAATATCATGTCAGCTAAACTCACTGTTTTCCTTTACATATTATTTTTTATTTTAAATAATAATGCATATGTATTTCATATTTCGATCGGCGCGCTCAGCGATCGTCCAATGCGTGTCGTGTCGATGCCGATTGCAGTATTCGCTTTGATCACTGCTCACCGTATTTGCAAAAGTATCTCTCTCTCTATTTTTTTCTTGGTTTTGGTCCCTTCAGGTCCAATCCACCACTCTCCCCTTCCGGACTATGCTTTCCAGGGCTTCGTCGGCGGAAAATCTGGATAATCGAGCTCGTAGCTCCCAGAAATTCCAAAAAGAAAACAAATAATTCAACAATCGATGCAATGCATAAATTGTCGGCTGTCAAACCAAGATCTGCTACTGGTGTTACGTATAACCTTCACTTTCACTACAGACAGTTCCCATGGCACGCCCATCTATTTCCCGCCATTTGAGAAATACCTCGTGTTCACCACCAAACAGGATACCATCAGCTTAAAGGAATCTTCGCTCACAGCGCTTAGATCCAGAAGAAAGATGCCGTCAATTTAGCGTGAATCTTTCCTTGATCCCCGAAGGTAAAAAACGTTCGTACGACACCTCTACGCACGTCCGCACTATCCGGAGGTCAAACAAAGATTCCTTTGCAAAAAGTAAATCACTGGTAGCGCCAGTGATTTTCCATTCACCGGGAAATATCGCGGATATTGATATATCGCCCAACACTAGTAATTTTAGACTATATTCTTAAAATATAAGACATTTTCCTTCCTCCGTCACTGTCTTCTAATTAATCGACCCGACTTACCTTAAAAACCGAACACATCTACTTACCTATGCAGTTTCGAGGTCCCGCACTGAACGGTATATACGCATAATTGTGTCGGCTGCTTAAATTTTCCGGTAGAAATCTGTCTGGATCGAATTTTTCCGGGTTCAGGGAACACTTCGGGATCGTGGCTCATCCCGTAAAGGAAAATTGCCACCGTGGTGTTTTTGGAACCGTGATTCCATCTGAAATCCAAGAAAAATTTTTGTCGAGACTTTAAAAATACAGATCGATGGGCTTAAAATTCTAGGGATATAGGTAGCGGTATACACTCAACGACAAAAATTCAGGACTACCAACCATTTTAAAATTTAATATGTTATGTCCTACAAGATAAAAGCATTCTGATGAAAGATATGGATTCCCCAGAATCTACCCAACAAAACAGTGTTTTTTATTTATTTTATACGTTAAGAAATAAAACAAGTTGGGAAGATGTATCTCTATTACGCTTCTAAGAATAATTTAAAATTATTTTTTATATTTGGATGGTCATATTTCCGAAACTAATTGAGATAGACACATCAAATGTAGTATTTTTTAAAGCATTTTAAAAGATTTTTTTGGTGGTGATATAATATTCAGGGTATTCAATTTTAAAAATCATACCTATTGTCGTACCCCCATCGGATTACTGATTAGAATACTACCGAATTAACCAAGCTGTGGATTCCTCCTTTCACCACGTCGCCTTCTAACCCTGGCTCGACCATCATGCATGCCTAAACAAAATCGAGACTCGTCACTAAAGACAATACTGTTCCATTCCTGATCCCAGAGTGACCGTTGTCTGCACCACTCAAGGCGATTACGTCGGTGTTCTCGAGTTAAAGGGAGGACCCAGTGTGGCCGGTATGAAAACAGGCGAAAACTTCTCATTCGTCGGTAAACACTTCGCATGTCAATAGGTCTTCCGTGTTCTGCAAACCATTCATTTGCAATGGACCTGGTAGTGGAGAAACGGTCCCTTAAGGCCAATAATCTTAGGCGGCGATCTTCACGGTCTGTTGTTCTACAGCGGCGTCCAGTGCCCCTTGCTCTTTGCGTACGGCCTTCTTGAAGCCATGCCTGACAACACCTAACCACAGTGTCTACACTTCTTTGCACTCTAACTGCAATTCCCGAAAAGAAAGTCCAGCTCCCCGAAGTCCCACTATACGGCCCCTATCAAACTCACTAAGTTGACGAAATCGTACAGGTCTTCGTACTCTAGGCATCGTAACCAATCGTAAAGAATGTCAACAATCAAAATCCGCCAAATTTGGATCTTTACTGCGGCTGCAATATTCATTTTTATATCGTTAGTGAATTTAAAAAAAAACAGTATAAAAACCGGAATGTCGAACTGATAAGGCTGAAAATTTTATCAATTGTTGTTTACAGGAAGATAAATAAATTCACTAAATTTCATTAAAATAAAACCATTTAAACTGGGTGTTCGGATTTCTATGTCACTTAGTATACTTAAATAACACCCTCTATAAAAATTTTGTCCTCTGATCCATTTAATCAAGATGATGTATGTATATCGTTACTTCTTTGTTGATGAGTGTATACAGCAAAAACGTATCCAGACCGAAAAGTAGCAAAGTGATTCTTTTCCGGTTCATCGAAGTGAAAAATTAAACAGGATATTTTTGTGATTTTAGAGAATTTCTGTTTCTTCTAAGCCTCGCGATCGCTTGTCTTTTGCGGTCGTCTTTGTGTACATAGAAACATTTATTTTGTTGTTTTAAAATGAGCTTTCGACGAAGAACTTATACATAAAAATCCATAAGTTTATTTTTCTCTTGTAAAGACCCTTGTTTTTGTCCTGGTTGGGGACAAAGCGATTACACAACTGTGTGTGAAGCTAAACGGAGCTTTTGTTAGAGAAAATCAGCAAAAAAACTTTTGTGAAAAACGTTTTCTTTGAAATAGGTCAAGTAAAGTTTTTCATCAAGATGAAAACTGCAAGAAGAATTTATATTGTCATCCGATGTGTCATTATCTTCCGGAGGTTGAGTGTTGAGCATAATTTTGAAGGTAATTGATGACTTTAGATGTCTTTTCAGTAGTGAAATAAACAGGGTTTTCGATCTTTAACCTAGAGGGTCTGCGTTCGATCCCGAGCCGGGAAAATATTTTTAAATAGTAGCTGTTTAAAATATAGCGTCCATAGTGGTACTACCGCGTTGTCTAAAAGGTACTGTGAAATGCACAAACTGCATGTTTCAGTACTTGGACAACGTGGATTTTTGCCTTTTAATATATACCTAATACGAAACGACCTTCACCCATGTGGTTACCGGATAAAAACTGTTTTATATCAGATATATTATTTAAACAAAGATATCGACTTAGGGTTGCCAAAAAAACATATGGTCATACTTCATTTAAAAAAATTTCCTTATAATTTTTGATACACCCTGTATAATGGTATTTTTTTACACTACAAGGCAGTAGATACTAATTTACCACTAAATTTTAATTTTCTCTAATTTTATAAATAAATCCATGTCGTAGGGAAAATTTTTTAAATTTTAAATTTTGAAAATCACTTATTTTAGGTACATTCTGTATTATTTAAAAGCACACATCTTATTAACTAGCCTTAATGCCTAGTTCTCATGTGAACAAAAATTCCGTAAATCTGGAACTGTAGGAACTGTATATTTGTCCCCCGTGGCGCAGTGGACAAAGCTTTGAGCTTCGAAGCCAGAGGTCGCCGGTTCGATTCCCAGCAGGGAAGACTTATTCTGTTATTATCTTAAATTTTATTATAATTCTATTTTGAGGTATATAATTATGATTCATTGTTTGACCTTTTATTACTGTAATACAAACTCTTTATAATGAAATGTTAATAATGTTTTTTTTAACCTATTATTTATTTTTTATTTTTTAATTCGATATATCAATTAGTTTTCTGCGGACATGTGATATTGAAATGTTTCACGAACTATTTCGTAATCTAATCATTTTATTTAAAGCTCCACTGTTGCATGGGGTTTCAGAACGCAACTACTCCGAACAAGTTTCTGTCAGCCTTATGCTGAGAGTACGTCCGAAACTGCACGCATGCGCAGATCGCGCACTAGCTCTTTCTCTGTTACTCTCCTACAGAAAATCTATAAAGGAATTTATTTATCCTGGCGATCCTAATCAGGATAACGGGATACTATTTGCAGATTATTGCATTGTCATGGGTCCTTGATACGTGTGCAAAGTTTCAAAGAAATCGAATCGCTGGAAGTTGGTGAAACTTAAGCTTAAAGATTCCGTTACATACATACATCCATACATACATACAACCCAAGCTAATAAAAGCTTGTTAAAAACTGCGGATTGGCGCAATTTTTAAAAAGTCGTCTGTTTATAGAGGCAATCAACATAAATTTAGATTATAAATGTGAATTAGGCTATCTATTAAACCAACAATATTAGTAAAAATACCTGATGAGCACAAAAGTTAACAAGAAAATCGGCGAATTCCGTAAAAATTTCCAACTTTTTTTCCGAAACTGTCACTTTCAACATGACTGCCAAAAGCCCCATAAAATTTCGATATTGTATTCACCTGATTGCGAACTTCCGAGGTTCCGCAATATTTTACTGTACATGAGGACTAGGCATAAAATGTATTTAACAAAGTAGGGGTTGCTATTATACAGGGTGCTTCAGAAATTTTAAGGTTATTTTTTTAATTTATATATAGCCATTAATAGTTTTCTTAGGCATTCCTGTGGCAATACCTTTGTTTAAATATACCAAGTTTACACGAGCGCTAAATGCGCATTATCTTAAAATTCGTTGTAACAAAAATACACTTTCAATTGTGTTTATACGACAATTAAAAATGTGGTTTATCCGTTGACATTAATCAGCTGTTTGGCCGTTGCCAACCGAAATTTTATTCAGCCAAATACTACCTTATTATTTTAGGACTTGCTAAAGTTTTGTAAGTGTTCCTTGGTTTTGTAATTCGTATAATTTAAATATATTTTAACAAAAAAGAAAATAAAGAACAAGTTTATTTTAAGTTTTAAGGTTATTAAAAACAATAAACACGATGTTTGGTTAGTAGCACTGACAGATAATAGGTACGTATTGGCGTTTACACGACGTTTAAATCCGGTTGTAAACTGGATAATACACATATTTAATACAGTTTTAATTAATTCGGTTTTTGATTTTTAAAACGTTTTAGGGGTGTTTACACATGCGATTTAGTTAAATTCGTATTTCTGTAATGTGCATTAGCGAGCTCGTGTAAACTTGGTAATAGATTGTTATCCGGTAAACAGATGGCGTAAAAGTCGCTTCAAATTAGTATCTCGTACTATAACAAAAAATGTTCAAGAGTTAAATTAAAGATGTGTAAAAAAATAGGGGAAAATGTGACGCCTTTTTTATGTATCTAGCAATTTTTAATAAAAATTTTAACCTCCACCAGCTGACCAACCCAGATTTAACTTGGTTGATTTAAATCGTTCTATTTGTATTATTTGAACACTGTGATTAGTATAATAGGTTTATAAAGTTAACCTTGATTTTATTAGGTTTTTATTATTAAGATTGGTATTATCTACGAAAAGTGCGTAAATATTTTAATCTTAAGTATATTATACGAGTGTATTATCTGTATCGCAGTAACCAAAATTAATATCTAATTTTAACAAAAATCTACACACAATTTAAATGCAGAATCGTTTATCAACAACATATTGTTTATCTTAATTTAATAACGTTTATATTTATCTTTAGTAATTTAGGTCAAGAAATGATCAGAAAAGTTCGGAATCCTTAAAAATTATTTGTGTTTCTTTTTACAATGCTGTTGTGTTTTGTATACAGAGTACTAATTTTAATTTTTTTATTATATTAGCTTCTGTGGAAAATCCAAAAAAAGTGGATAAACACGAAAACATTATTTTTAGGACATTTTGTACGTTTGTTTTCAATCAAAATGTATTAACTTAACTAGGGGTGGTGATAGCATACCCCAAAATCTTAAATAGGAGGGGTGGGTGGTTCATCTTTTTCGTAATTCGAAATATAGCGGCATTACTCTAGATTAGTAATATTTTTTTTTTGGATTACTACTAGGCTCGGAATCATGGGCATGAAAACGTTCAGAGTTGGGCAGAATACTGAAAATCGGTATTCGAATACGAATACCGGAAAAAGAACGTATTCGAATACCGAATATTTCAATACTTAAAATAAAAAAGTATTCAAATACATGAATACCCGGAATCGGTATTCGAATACTACTAAACAAAATCTATGACAAAATTGAAGAGCAAAAAAAAGGTCCTTACCTCTTTTTTTCCTATTTGCTTCCCTTTTGTTATTCAAATCCTGACAATTTTAGTATTCGGCTAATGTTTACACTTTTTCGGTATTCGAATACTCGGAACGCCGGTATTCGAATACTGAAAAAAATATTCGTCGAATACTTCTAAAGTATTCGAATACAGAATCCCGAATACTGAGCAAAATAGTATTCTGCCGAATACCAAACACACAAATGTATTCGAATACTATTCAAATACCGGCAAAATGTATTCTGAATACTATTCAGAATACTGAGTATTCGAATACGACCCAACTCTGAACACGTTACAATTTTTTAGGCCTTCCCTTTCCCCCTCCCCCACTTTATCGGCTGCTAATTTTTGAAATTTTTAACTTTTTTCCCTTTGTTATTTTTTCTCTCTATTCTTAAAAGGTTGATAAATAACTTATGAAAAAATGGATAGTAAAAATATTGATTGTCTCTTTTTACAGATCCGGACTTTATATATTTCTAATTTTTCTATAATTAAATAAACATATAAACCGGTAAAAATGCTACACATTAAAAGGAATAAGGAAAAGGAGTCAAAAATACCTAATAAAATAACCAGTCATACATTTAACTAAAAGAACTACTTCCCGCACAATCGAGATTTGCTTCTGAACAAATCCGAGCCCGGGCGGCACGAACATGACAAAAAATAATTTGCATTATTTAATACGCTTAAACTAACCAGAACATTCCCCATCTCTTTTAAATAGAGCTTTAAACTAGATAAAGACAGTCACTGGCCGTTTACCTTTTCTTCTACTCATGAAATCTCGTCGAACATATGAAACCACAACGAAGCCATCGGGGAAAGATATTAGTCCGGTGAAATATGAGTAAAATAAAATATCGGCTTATATGGGTAAAAATCAACCCAATAATATGCTTTTCGGTGGTTTTAGGGCAGCAAGCAGTTTCTACGTAAACAATATTTGTAATTAAATGAATTAATATTTATTTCTAAGCATATTTATGTAAAAACAGTTAAATTTAATTATTTGTGTGACAAAATCTAATACATCTATACTAAATCTGTGGCGCTTTTGAACAAGGTAAACAAATAAAATAACGATTGAATTTACAATATATGATCAAACAAGGTTATTTTAAGGAAAAAAAGTCGATTTTTTTCTTTATACACGGTCTTGATAATGTTTTTCCTAAAAAACTAAAAGACGCCAACGTGTTTCACATTAAAACTTGGTAATTCGACCCTCTCTGGAATATTGTTCTCATGTCTGGGGAATGGCATACCCTACAACCCTCAGCATTCTTGATGCCATTCAAAGAAGGGCTGTTCGTCTTATTAATGATCCTTTACTTACTCAAAGACTTCCTTCTCTTGCCCATCGTCGAGCTGTGGGAGATCTATCGCTCTTCTATAGATACTTTTATGGTTTCTGCTCGGACGAATTATCCAGTATAGTCCCTCCTCTTGCAGCTCCCAACAAGAGAAACTCGTGGTGCCGCGCGTATGCATCCCTATACGGTTCAATTGGACAGACCCCGAACTTCCCATTTCGTTCGTTCTTTTATCCCTAGAGTTTCTAGACTGTGGAACCTACTGCCAGCGGAGGTCTTTCCTTTCCCCCAAATCTTCAAGTTTTTAAGTCCCGTGTTAACAAACTTCCTCTTACACTGCTTAAGACACCCTTAGTACGTTAGTATTTAGGCTTTCAGCCTTCGTGGATTGCCCAAAGATAAAAAAAAAATTGGTTTTAATTTATTAAAAAGAATATTTTAAGCTAAGAATACGGTTTTTTTTAATCCGTACAAATAAAAAAAGCCAAAATACCACAACAAAAAATACCCGAAAAACAATGGTAAGACATCGTACAATCCGCAATTACCCTAATTGGTTTGAAACTTGTCCTCTGCGACCCCACGTAGCCATAAAAGCAAATCCTTAAAAGGGGAAACGTAAACAATGGCTACCTTATTCAAAACCCCAAGAAAAAGCAAACATCATTTGGTGGTTGTTTTGTCGAAGAATGGACGGACCTGCCGAAAGGATCAGGGATATAAAGGAAAATTAGTTTTTTAAGTGCTGGGGCAAATTTGTACGGGTATTTTGGGTTATTTGATTTTATTTTAATAGCCTAACAATTTAATAATAAAAAGACATTGTCTGAACGTTAAAAAATATATTAATACAAGGTAGTAAAAAAAATTAAAACAAATTGAAAATACAGTGTCGACGTAAATAGTCCCCCCATCCTGATAACTTTTGTACCCTTCTTTAACACGCTTGATTAGCTTGAGTTGTATGTATGTATGTATGTATGTATGTATGTGTATGTATGTTTGTATGTAACGGAATCTTTAAGCTTAATTTTCACCAACTTCCAGCGATTCGATTTCTTTGAAACTTTGCACACGTATCAAGGACCCATGACAATGCAATAATCTGCAAACAGTATCCCGTTATCCTGATTAGGATCGCCAGGATAAATAAATTCCTTTATAGATTTTCTGTAGGAGTAACAGAGAAGAGCTAGTGCGCGATCTGCGCATGCGTGCAGTTTCGGACGTACTCTCAGCATAAGGCTGACAGAAACTTGTTCGGAGTAGTTGCGTTCTGAAACCCCATGCAACAGTGAAGCTTTAAATGAAATGATTAGATTACGAAATAGTTCGTGAAATATTTCAATATCACATGTCCGCAGAAAACTAATTGATATATCGAACTAAAAATGAAAAATAAATAATAGTTTAAAAACTAAAAACACGCTTTTATATGCAATCGAACTAAAAATTAGAAAATAATTTTCATTACAAAGAGTTTGTATTACAGTAATAAAAGGTCAAACAATAAATCATAATTATATACCTCAAAAATAGAATTATAATAAAATTTAAGATAATAACAGAATAATTCACTTCAGAATAAAAGCGTGGGGTGCTTAATATATTAAATGTTATAATTATTTCATTTGTAAATATCTATGAGGGAAAAGTTATGAAAAATACTAATTTGTAGTAGTGTAGACTCCCACTACAATGCTAAATTTTGGCATCAGTTTGGACGCTGGCTTGGCTGAATTTATGAAGCAGCAAATTATACGTACTGTTTAAGTGTGTACTGATGGATACCCGCTTCATAAATTCCACGAAGCGAGCGTCCAAGCTGATGACCAAAATTTTGCATTGTTCTGGGTGTCTATTGTGAAACTACAATTGTCGTCGGTGGTAGTTAGTGTAATAATGCAATATATGTCCGTGGTGGCATTACCGCGTTGTCTAAAAGGTGCTGTGAAATGCAAAAACCGCAGGTTCCAGTGCTTCGAAACCGTTAACGAAATGGGTTAACCATATAATAACCCGACACCCACGGTACTTTTGTACTTAAGCATAGGCGTTCGTGGGCTGGTCTAAAGATAAAAAATGGGTTCATCTGGTACAGCCTAAACATTTTACAAGATATCTCTAAGAATTCTAAAAAAACACATGTTTTGTTTTGCACCTCTATAATATACTGTAATAAATTGAAGATAGTTTTATCCAAAAACTAAGGAAAAAAGATGATATTAAAAACAAACAATAAAATATAAATATGTTTAAAAGGTTTAAATAAGCTGGTCACAGAATTAATCGGCACTGTAAATTTTTGTCCATTTTCAATAAGCTGTAACTTCGAAAGAACTAAACGGATTTGGTAATTTTTTTTACGTTTTAAAGATCAACTCTTATACTTTCGACTGCTTTATGCCGATTTTTGTAAGCTAAGATTTTCTATGATATACAGGGCACGGAAAAAGTGTTGCAGTTTTGCAAAGTTTCATCATACTCCCATTTTGCTAAAACATTTTTTTCACTAAAATTATAATTTGCGACTATAGCTAGGACTAATATCTCGGGAAGTATTTGGTATTTTTTGATAAGTCTTCTGAAACAAAAAGATTTCTATTTAAACTCGTATTTTTAAAGTTCTTTGAGAACTTTCTGAACATAACTTAATTACCTTGAAAAATTCGGATAAACACTTTTCCGATACATAAAAAAAAATATGGTTTAACTTTTACAGAAACATACAAGGTCTCTCATAAATACCATACAAAATTAAATAATTTAATTCTTTTGATAAAGCAGAATTAACAACTGAGGCGCTTTCTTTCGTGCATGATTATCAGATCATGATTCAACGTCAAAACAAAAGAACGATTTTTTTGTTTTGACATTTGAACAAACGAATCACGAAAATTTTATGTTCACAATGATTGTGAAACTGTCAATCGCTAACCGAACATGATTCTGTGATCCGAGTCGAAAGAAAGCGCCTCTAAATTCTAAATCTGGATGAATTGGCGGTTGCAGTTAGAGAAGAATGGGGAAGCTATTCCCCAAAACTTTATTAGAAACTTGGTGGATAGTATGCCGAGAAGGACAGCTGAAGTATTGCGTGTACGAGGTGGTCCTACGAGGTACTGAACAATCTATCCCAAATACGTCCCGACGTGCTAGTCCTAGCTAAATATACATGTTTCGTTTCCATCGCATTAGTGGATTTTTTATGTTGATCAGTTGTTAATTCTGCTTTATCAAAATAATTATTTTTTTAATTTTGTATGGTATATGAGACACCCTGTATGTTTCTGTAAAAGTTAAACCATATTTTTTTTTATGTATCGGAAAAGTGTTTATCCGAATTTTTCAAGATAATTAAGTTATGTTCAGAAAGTTCTCAAAGAACTTCAAAAAATACGAGTTTAAATAGAAATCGATTATCTTTTGTTTCAGCAGACTTAACAAAAAATACCAAATACTTCCCGAGATATTAGTCCTAGCTATAGTCGCAAATTATAATTTTAGTGAAAATAAATGTTTTAGCAAAATGGGAGTATGATGAAACTTTGCAAAACTGCAAAACTTTTTTCCGTGCCCTGTATATTATAGAAAATCTTAGCTTACAAAAAATCGGCAAAAGCAGTCGAAAGTATAAGAGTTGATCTTCAAAACGTAAAAAAAATGACCAAATCCGTTTAGTTGTTTCGAAGTTACAGCTTATTGAAAATGGACAAAAAATTTACTGTGCCGATTAATTCTGTGACCAGTTTAGATGGTTATTTGAATTCCGTCACTTTGTTTTTGTGGGTAAATCTATATTAAAATAGTTTACATAAACATTCTACTTTGAGGTTTCTTTTACAGTATTTAAACTTACCAATAACCCAATCCTGCTCAATATTTCTTTCAATAAGAGGTACAGGCTGGTACATTCTCAAAGCTTCTTTACTACAATATCCATATATTTCAAATCGTTAATTTGTGTCATGGTAACTTCGGTTTTGGGATCGGTACCTAGTACTTCACATAACTCTTCGTATACTTTATCTTGTATATGAGGATTTTGAGCTATAGCGTATAGGGTAAAGCAAGTTGCTGTAGCTGATGTATCATGACCCTGAAAGAAAAGCAAAGATATATAAGTTTTTAGGAAAACAACATTAGAGACATTTTGCACCCCTTATTTTGCAATTCCGTTGTGGTTAACGTTATTCTGAGATTGCGCAGTAACGCAAACATGATCCGTTATCGTTATTAACCATACCGGACTCCTTTAATTACGGATGAATACCGAACAGCTTATTGTTATCGTTATTGTTAAACTGCGTGGTTGCCGGATTGTAGAAATTTTAATATCAATTATTTAAAACGTTAAAATTTTAATGCCGTATTAATTAAAATATCATTTATACCTAGGCTCTAATTAGCGAAAAATCTATAGCAGTAATAAAAATCAAATAGTGTTGAGAAATTAAAACGAACTTGCACTTTTACGGATATTCTAAATCAGTAATTAATTTAGATGTTACAATCTGGCACACTTGCTTTTTATTCTACTACCAAACCTAACCTCACTTTTTGTGTTTTGCTTATACTGTATTGTTTGGATCTACTTTAAGAAACGAATTCAACAGAAGTGTTTGCATATATTTAAATATAAATTTATATCTTATGAAGAATAAAAGTAAATACTGATTTTTCGTTAACTTTAAAGTGGGTGAACCACAGGCAAAAATAAGGTTATGTGTCGAAAGCGCAGACGCAAGATAAATTTCTTAAAAGAGGCTGCAAAATCTCTGTCTAAAACTGCTGCCGTAATCGTCATGTTTAATAACGATAACCATAAGGAGGCCAAAAAACGTCTGTTATTTTAAGAGGTGCAAAATATCTCTATTTTATAATACACATTTTTTTGTAACCTTGCATGTAGTAAATTTGTCTTTTATTAACTTGGGTTGTAACTATCTATCTGGCTGCCTATGTAACGGAATCTTTGAGCCTAATTTTAACCAACTTCCAGCTATTCGATTTCTTTGAAACTTTGCACACGTATTAAGGACCCATGACAATGCAATAATCTGCAAACAGTATCCCTTTATCTTTTTTTTTTAATCGCCAGGAAAAAAAAATTCCATTATATTATAAAAACAACACCTAGGATGCCATCTGTTGGAAAAATTTCAAACTTTGCTATTAAATGAAGAAGAAATTTTTTAGTGGATTGCAAAATGTTGGCAACGGTCCAAACATTGCCTGGATTGCCATCTGTTGGCAAAATTTGAAACTTTGCTACTTAATGAAGAAGAAATTTTTAGTGAGTTGCAATCTTTTGCAAATTTTAAAATTTGCTACCATTGTCATTTCATAGGGGGCTGGTTATTTTCTTTTTGCTGCTTAATTAAATAGTATGTTCTAATTTACTGTTATATTAAGAATTTTTGTGCAATATAACGAACTAAAAAATGAAAAATAATTAATAGTTTAAAAAAACTAAAAAACACGCTTTTATATGCAACCGAACTAAAAATTAAAAAATAATTTTTCATTAAAAAAAATATTTTCACTTCATAGTAAAAAGCGTGGGGTGCATTTTACTATTTTTTCATAACTTTTCCATCATAGATATTGGCAAATATAATAATTATAACATTTAATATATTAAGCACCCCACGCTTTTTACTATGAAGTGAAAATATTTTTTAATGAAAAATTATTTTTTAATTTTAGTTCGGTTTGCATATAAAAGCGTGTTTTTTAGTTTTTAAACTGTTATTTTTTTAGATAGCCATAGCGCATGTTGTTTTAAAGAAGAAAGGTGGAATTTTCTATATAGAAAAATATCAAGGGTGTTTCATTTAAAATAACAAAGTTGTCCTATACCTTCGAATCACCAGTAGAAACCAAATTAAAAAGTTAAATCGAAGGCCTGACATCGATATTTACGCATAACTTTTGTATTTTAATAACTTCTTTTTTTACCTCAAACATAAAAGTGTTAACTTCATCTTTTATATCTTCATCAGATAAATCACCTCCATTTTGATTTGCTTCCAACAACATATCCAATAAAGCTGATCTAATTTTCACACCATCCTCTCTTTCTCCGATCATCTGAAATTTAGTTAAAGCTTAAAAATTCTTATTTTATTTCAAAAATCAAGCACAGACCTTTCCTTTTTTAGCAAATTCTTCTTTTCTCTTTTAATAACCTCCTCACAGAACACATGTAAGGTATTTAGGGTTTCGTGGTAGATTTTGTACGGTTCGGAAAACCTAGAAAATAGTGGATGTCCCATCCAACCGGAGAAGAATCTAAAGACGAAAATTTCCAAAAATCTTTTACAGCTTTAACGTATTTTGGATTTTCTCGAGATTGGGCACCTATCGGGGTACCAAAGGCAGTTTCTAAAAAAATATATAAATAAACTTTTTAAACTCTGCATATAGTTAAAAATTGCACCTAAAAAATTGTGGTAAACTTGTCCGACAAAAAAGTAACGCTGTTTGCCCAGTCCGACTCCCGAAACATTTGACATTGACAGACTGGGTTTAAGCGCCGCTTTCATATATCGCGGTATGAATATTCGTGGTAGATTCACCAAAAGGAACCCTCTAAAAAGGTTTTAAAAGTGTTCTTATCTTATAGTATATTACATTACAAGTGTGGAAATGACTAATTTCACACGAGTGGGAATATTGTAGCACGAGGCGTTAGCCGAGTGCGACAAACCCACGAGTGAAAGAAAGTTATTTTCACACGAGTACTGTACACTATTTTCCTACGATCACAAATTATTCACCAAAAAAAGTTTGTCTTTACAGAAAAAATAAAAAAAAAGTTGCGAACTTTGCAACACTAGGGTGATTTTTATTTTGTAACACTAGTGTGATATGTACTTTTCCTCACTGCTATATTATACTGTTTTGACAATAATATTTTTACATCGAAAATCACCTACCTAGAAGCATTATATAACTTTTATCATTTTAAGGTTTTTTAAAAATTATTGATACTTTCATATTTAACCACTCTTCTAAATAAATGTAAGTGGCGCATATCCAAAATATTCCGTTTTTAAAACAATCAACAGTAAACAAACTTACGGAACCGGGAGTGAAAAGGGGTACTGGGTGGGGTAAAATTGGCAAAACGAGTTAATGAAACTGAACATCACGCGTATGACATTAAGTAAAGAAATTGCATTTTTCTCATAGTTTTGACGAAAATATAAAAAAAAATGAAATTGTAAATGCACTTAGCCTAAAGTCCTAAAAGTAAAGAAAAAAACGACTACTAAACGTCCGTTATGCCAATGCAAAATATGGAAAGCGCGCGGCAACGTCGGCGGGGGTCTGATTCTGTTTGCCAGAAAGGATAAAGAAGTGGATTCATAAAGTGTGTATTAGCCTCAGGTTTAATTAAGGGGATTAAAAGATTTAACTAGTTGTTTGAAGTGCCACGAAGACAGAGAGAGAAGAGAATTTGATCTATAGGAGTTTTTCTCTGGACTTTAGGTCGAACGGTCAAGCGGCAAGGCTGCCTCTATAAGTGCGTGCTCAAAGGTAGGAGGGAGATTTTTAATTTGATCTACTTACCTGACAACACTGTGCAATTTGCTGTATTCCTTTTATGCTCCAGAACCGCCCGGAACGACACCATAAGTGTTCCTTTTACAATTTTTGACATTTTTCATGTTGTAGAACCGTTCTTGACACTATTGACAGTTCAGAGAACGGTTCAGAACGGTTCTACAAGGGTAAAAGGAAGTACACTCCAACTGAGCGAGCAGTCAGTGAAAGTTGTTTTGTGGTTATGTCTATTTTTGTTTATGTTTTTATTTTTCGGAAATTTTATTATTACTCTTTTAATATTAGAGAGAAAGCTTATACTGTGTAGTAACTTAACGTTAATAAGATGATTTTCGCTAATTTGGGTTCTACTGTTTAAGGTAAGTAAAAGTTTTTTTACTGTCACTACAATAAATATGTCACTTGCAAAACCAATAGCAGTTTTTAGAATGACATCATAATATATATCACACGAGTGTTGTAAAGTACTTTGCAACACTAGTGCTGTAAAATACTTTGCAACACTAGTGATATAACGCATTTTCTATGCATGAAACCAGTGTTGCTATTTGCTATTTTCACAAGTGGTCGTATTAAATTTATAAACCTAAACATGTCAATAGTCTCTCCAGGATGTTCCTGGACAGTTTCCAGGACCTTATCCAGCATAATGTTTATTTGATAGTTAAAAACTTGCATAAAGTCGTCTAGAACTTTAAAATGGAACGTTGGAGTTATCATTTTTCTCCGTAACTTCCATTTGGCTCCCTAAAAATTGATGTTTTAATAAGCCTCCTTAAATATTACTGCCCTTTAAAACACTCTATATACAGTGTGGTCCATTAGGTGTGAAACAAATGGAAAACTTTGTTATTTGCAATTTGGCAGAAAATTTTATTCTTTACAAAAGTTACTGAATGGTCTCAAATTGTATTAGCGCTAGTTCGTTTTTTTTTTTTTAAAGTTCTGTGGTATACAGGGTAGGTCAAAAGATTAAAAACTGCTAAATAAAGTGCTATTATTTTTAAAAAATTTACAAAACTGTAAAGGGAAAAGTAACTTGATTTCAAAAGTTATGTGTAAATACCAAGCCAAGACTTTCTATTGAATTTTTTCTGTTCTACTTTTTAAGAATTTGAAATAAAAAATTTTGTAATGGTTATTAAGGAATTTTCATATGCACATTCTTATAAACAGTATATTTGCCTTATTAAAAAGCATATTTCTAAAATTCTAGGGTCGTAATAAATATCCTTGAAACAAACTTAAAGTTAGCGGTTAGATAAAAGATATAAATTTAGTTAAATTTCAACAAATTTGCTTTTAATTTAATTAAATTTGTTAAAAATAAGTTTGTTAAAACAGTTTTGAATAGCTATTTATGTATCAAGGGCGTTACTAGGACTATAATGCCTCTGAAGGTCGAAATAGCCGAGGACCTCTGGCCCGAGGGCTAGATTTCGACCTGATGGGCATTATAGTCCAGTAAAGCCCGTGGTGCATACAATGCTTTATGTTTTACCCAAAAGAGTTTTTCAATGACTAATTACATTATTTATTCGCAATATAAAAATAAGTTGCACCTGTACCTGTATACGTAAGTAGATAATAACTGGTGTTAAGTTTGACTTGAGTTTCATGTTAGTCAGTTGGCATTTTTTATTTAACGATTTGCTCAAAATGGAAGAAATTCCACAAAATATAAGAGAAAAGGCCATAAAAGCGACCGAAAATCTTTTGCCAGTTAAATCAAGGCAACAGTATGATCGGGAGTATGGCATATTTGGTATTTGGAAAGATGCAAACGCAATTCTTCAAATAACCGAAACCGTTTTAATGGCATATTTTCAGGAACTGGTAAGTTATTGATTTTATTTTAATCTATGTTTGTATAAACTTGATCTTTATTGTGAGAGAAATAAAATTGGATAAGCAATAAAATTTCCATATTAGCGCATTAGGGCATTATAAGCGGGCATTATCATAATGCCCTAAATGGTGTGATAGCAGGTATTATTGCTACCATAACATATTCCGTTTCCAAGGTATTACAGATCAATAATAGATGGGTAAAACATAAAAAATATTAAATTAAAATAATACAAAATCGTTTTATACATGGTTAAGTAATTCAAAATTTTTCAAAAAAAAAAAAATACAAATCTGAATAAGGTATTTAGGCATAGCTTTAAATTGCAAATAACTTTTTTATTTTACATTTTTTTTGTATTTTTAGAATAGGGTTCTCTAAGCAGTTTGTTTTTTTACCCGCTCTTACCTACTCTGTATAGTAGTTAGTGTTAACTTTTGATGAAACTAATTTGGTAATACACTTTGAGACCATGCACCAACTTTTATGGAGAATACATATTTTTGTCAAAATGGTTTAAAAAAACTAAAAAAACACGCTTTTATATGCAGCCAGACTAAAAAATTAGAAAATAATTTTTCATTACAAAGAATTTGTCACTTCAGAGTAAAAGCGTGGGGTGCATTTTACTATTTTTTCATAACTTTTCCCTCATAGATATTTGCAAATGGAATAATTATAACATTTAATATATTAAGCACCCCACGCCTTTTATTCTGAAGTGACAAACTCTTTGTAATGAAAAATTATTTTCTAATTTTTTAGTTCGGTTTGCATATAAAGCGTGTTTTTTAGTTTTAAACTATTATTTATTTTCATTTTTTAGTTCGATATGCATGCATGTATGTATGTATGTAAAAATAGCTGTCCAGTTTATTCACTAAAAGTAAGTGTAAAAGGAATTTATTTATCCTGGCGGTCCTAATCAGGATAACGGGATACTGTTTTTAAATTATTGCATTGTCATCGGTCCTTGATACGTGTGCAAAGTTTCAAAGAAATTGAATCGCTGGAAGTTGGTAAAAATTAGGCTCAAAGATTCCGTTACATATATAGATAGATAGATAGATAGATAGTTACAACCCAAGCTAATAAAAGGAACCGAACTGGTTTAGAATTGCTCTTAAAGCGCATGTCTAGTTATTTATAAGTTCGGAATGTTTGTTTTACCGCGAACGATTTTCTATACAGCTGAGGATGTATCTAACCTAGCCTTTTGGTTAGATTTTTATGGTTAAATTGGGCACTACACAAAAAAATTAAAATTCAAACAAAAAGGGGTAAATTGTTATACTGTCGAAAGCCACTTGAGGTCTCTCGGCGGAAGACGAGGGATTCTGCCTCCTCTCTGTTTTTAACATAAGTATGTGTATTTTAACTAAAGATAAAATTCAAACAACAAGAAATGGTAAAATCTTCTAATATTGTCTATATTTTTAATTAAATCTTTTTTATTTTATTGCATACATACATTCATACAGAATACAATTAAAAATCCTTTGTTTATATACGCCTCAGAATCAGCAAAAATATAAATAAAAATATGCTCCTCAACAGGTATGTTTAACCCGCATAAAAAGTGGCATGAAACAAATAAACTGTAATTACAACGGTTTATTTCTGTACCACAAAAACAGAAAACAGCTGACCATGTCGACAATGCGCATGAAATTCGGAACTGAACTTTTAGTTCCAACAAAATCAGGACTGCTAATCAGGTTACGAACCGGTAACGAACTGTAATTCTTTAGAGCAGAAGTCCTGAAACACTAATAAACAAAAGAAAGTGCTATGCTGCGTTATAAGAGACGATATTCTCCATACATATGACATATGACCAATATTCCCTAAAGGAGTTTGATTTGGGACGCACAGTAGAACCGGGAAGTAAAACTTCTGTTCTGGGTCGAAAGAAATCAACCTTTTTTTGAGGGCTGTGGCTTAAAAAAACAGTAAAGCCCATAACCCTTAATAAATCTTTCTTCTCTTCTTCTGGAGAAATTGGGCGCTTATAAATAATGATGAGTGACAAACTTTTTTAGCGGCAGCAAACATGATTGTATCTTGGGTAATCAACTTTTGTCTTAAGTAAAGTTTTTATTTAAGAGTAAGAATTAATACGAGTAGTCAAATAGTCTTGTTGAATCCCGCTACAGTACGAAACGTTTTTAAGTAAAAGTAATTTTCCTTACCACTAGGTGTCTTTCCTAAAAGATTTGCGTTCCCAAAAAAAAAATCGGAACTGGGACAGGACCCGGCACATTTCTTAAGCTTCTATTACCTGTAAACCCCCAAATACCAATTCACCAAAGGCGTTAATGAGTACGATCGCAACGGCACAAACTACCGAAAAACTTATAGAGCACAAAGAAACTTGCCATTGATCGTTTTAAAAAAATGTTTGTACTGTTTATTTTTTACAAAAGATACAAAATTAATGGGAGAGACCCCAAGAGATGAGATTTTACATGACCCAAAAAAAAAATTATCAAATCGCTTATCGGTTTATCGATCTGTCTCGACTTACAGAGCTTCGTAGAATTAATCGTATGGAATCTCTCCCTTCAAATATGTTTTACTTCCACTTATACTTAGTTTAAAACCAATTTATTTTGCCGACATGCTAATATGTATATACGAGGTTCGCGCGTATTGTTTTTTTTCAATCAATATCACTTAACGTCACTATTACTTGCTTAGAAATATTTTTTTAAATCGGCAGACTTGTTTCGCGGCAGCATGGCTGGGTATTTTTGAGGCATTTAGTGCCTGGACCAACTATGCCGTCCAACGGAAAAACACCGTATGTTATATGCCTATGATATGTACAGTGACGGAAATTAAAATCTCGTACACCTAATTTTTCCCAGTGGGATGTTGGCTTTTGCGTACCTGGATCACCTGGAAATATACCTTATAGACAAGTTGTTAACTGTCACACATTTCAAAATTATATTTTTTTTGTTATTTTGGAAATTAATGAACTAGAAGGCGAGAGTAATTACTCTATTCAAAGAAGGTGTTTCTCTGGAAAGAATAGCTCAGCAAGTTGGGAAACCAAAAGCACTCAAGATAATGATCCGATAGATTTTGCGAAACGATCCATTTCAGACAGCTGTGGAAGAACCCAACCAAACTAATTTTCCTGGGACAGTAAGAACGGCAAAGAAATCGTATTAGGACAAATTCGAATTGAGAAGCAGTGTAGCTGCTAAAAGCCATTTTGTCCGATATGAATAAAGAGCAAAGAATGGGATTTGTACTGGAATATTTACCGCAAGGTAGGTTACGGGAAAGGAGTAATATTACCGATGAGAAGATTTTTCAATCTTATTATAACGGGCAGATTAGAGTGTATAGGCCAAAATACGGTACGAAGAAAGATATACCCAACATGTTAAAAACAAGTGGAAGATTTTCTGTTAATGTATGGGGTATATGTCTTTAGAGCTAGGCATATGCCACCGTATTCAGTAAGATTTAATAGTCAAGTTATATACACATACTCAAAATGTTATGTTCACATCGGTAAACAATATATTTGAACAAGAAAATTTTATATACCAGCATGACAACTGTCCCGTCCATACAGCAAGAGTTTCGGACTGGCTACTGGAAAACAACATTTCATTGTTACCTTGGCCCTCAAAAAGCCTGATATCAATCAATCGAAAACGTTTGAGGATATATCGTAAAGGAATTAACAAGAACAATGATTTCCATCCACAAAACAGTGATGATTTGTGGCATAAAGTGAAGAAACCTGGAATAATTACAATGTTCACCACTTTTAGTAGCTTGGGTTGTAACTATCTATCTATGTAACGGAATCTTTGAGCCTAATTACAGCCAACTTCCAGCTATTCGGTTTCTTTGAAACTTTGCACACGTGTCAAGGACCGATGAAGATGCAATAATTTACAAACAGTATCCCGTTATCTTTTTTTGAATCGCCAGGAAAAAAAAATTCCATTATATTATAAAAACAACACCTAGGATGCCATCTGTTGGCAACATTTCAAACTTGCTATTAAATGAAGAAGAAATTTTTTAGTTTTACACAATTTGGTTAGTTGCACCATTGGTGTTCAATTTTTATGAACAATAAAAATATAGGGTTAGTTGCACCATTGGTGTTCAATTTTATGAACAATAACAGTTAATAAATGCCGTTAACACGCTTTTTACTTTTATTAACTTGGGTTGTAACTATCTATCTATCAATCTATCTATCTGGCTGCCTATGTAACGGAATCTTTGAGCCTAATTTTAACCAACTTCCAGCTATTCGATTTCTTTGAAACTTTGCACACGTATTAAGGAAACATGACAATGCAATAATCTGCAAACAGTATCCCGTTATCTTTTTTGGATCGCCAGGAAAAAAATTCCATTATATTATAAAAACAACACCTAGGTTGCCATCTGTTGGCAACATTTCAAACTTGCTATTAAATGAAGAAGAAATTTTTAGTGGGTTGCAATATGTTGGCAACAGTCCAAACATTGCCTGGATTGCCATCTGTTGGCAAAATTTCAAACTTTGCTACTTAATGAAGAAGAAATTTTTTAGTGAGTTGCAATCTGTTGGAATTTTTTCGCCATTTTGTCAAGAGTAGCAGAAACTAAAAATGAAAAATAATTAATAGTTTAAAAAACTAAAAAACACGCTTTTATATGCAACCGAACTAAAAATTAGAAAATAATTTTTCATTAAAAAAAATATTGTCATTTCATAGTAAAAGCGTGGGGTGATAAATATATTAAATGTTATAATTATTATATTTGCAAATATCTATGATGGAAAAGTTATGAAAAATAGTAAAATGCACCCCACGCTTTTTACTATGAAATGACAATATTTTTTTAATGAAAAATTATTTTCTAGTTCGGTTACAAAGCGTGTTTTTTAGTTTTAAACTATTAATTATTATTAACAGGTTGTAACTATCTGCTGCTATGTAACGGAATCTTTGAGCCTAATTTTAACCAACTTCCAGCTATTCGATTTCTTTGAAACTTTGCACACGTATTAAGGAACCATGACAATGCAATAATCTGCAAACAGTATCCCGTTATCTTTTTTTTGGATCGCCAGGAAAAAAAATTCCATTATATTATAAAAACAACACCTAGGTTGCCATCTGTTGGCAACATTTCAAACTTGCTATTAAATGAAGAAGAAATTTTTAGTGGGTTGCAATATATTGGCAACGGTCCAAACATTGCCTGGATTGCCATCTGTTGGCAAAATTTCAAACTTTGCTACTTAATGAAGAAGAAATTTTTAGTGAGTTGCAATCTGTTGGAAAAATTTTAAAATTTGCCACTCTTGTTCATTAAAAAAATTTTTCGCCATTTTGTCAAGAGTAGCAGAAACTAAAAAATGAAAAATAATTAATAGTTTAAAAAAACTAAAAAAACACGCTTTTATATGCAACCGAACTAAAAATTAGAAAATAATTTTTCATTAAAAAAAAATATTGTCATTTCATAGTAAAAAGCGTGGGGTGATAAATATATTAAATGTTATAATTATTATATTTGCAAATATCTATGATGGAAAAGTTATGAAAAAATAGTAAAATGCACCCACGCTTTTTACTATGAAATGACAATATTTTTTTAATGAAAAATTATTTTCTGGAAGTACCTCAATTTTTACTATATTCTAAGCCAATGAAATCATATATATGTCGATCGGAAGGGATCGGCGCCAATGTATTGGTTTTCGTTTAATTATTAAAGTTCTTTACATCCGAAAGTCTATTTCTGTTGTACTTTCGGTAAAATCGGAAATTGTATCTTTACTGTAATAGAAAATAAGGTTCCTTAAACAAGTTTAAAAAATTGTATTAGTCTTTTTCAACCATCATTTGATTTTAGATCAAAAAATAGCGGTTAATATGAAATTTTTACACGCCATTTTCTCAAAAATTAATTAAGATAGGTTTAGCGTGTGGCACATGCACTTGCATAGAATTGCCTGTAGAATCAATGTTTGAAAAAATATTCAGGGACATTTTTTTTTACTTTAAAAAAAACAAACATTTTCGTATCTACTATAGGGGGAAATAACATTAAAGTACCTATAAAATTTAGGCATTTTTTAAAAAACAGGATGGTTCAGAGATTGGATCTATATGTTATTATTAAATTAAGTTTTAAATTTTTGATTATTTTTTATCAGAAGTACCAAACGTACATACCATTTGTTTTTGTGTTGCATGGGTAAATGTAATAATTTAACGATTTATCAAAGTAAATTTAAGTAAATATTAATGCCTATATTTAACTGTATTTTAATAACAGTAATAATAACTACTGTTACATCATCGGGGGTTATTAAAAATAAATGACCTATTTAGATATCAATTTTTTTAAAAATATATTTTAAAAATGAAGTTTTATGTACTAAAAGTAATAACTGTAAAAAATATATTAAATATACAAGGGTGTTTTTAAATGATATATGAATATTTAATGGTGAATCTCGGTCTTGCTTTGTAAACTGTGCTTTAGAAATCTATGCGAAAAAACTGGGTGTTACAAATAACCATTTTATGTCTTCGCGGTGCCAATCACGATCCTTATATGTATCTTTCTGAAGGAGTAGTAAATTATGGGCATATTTTATCAATATTTCTTTCAAATAATCTAATCAAATTTTGTGGTAAAATCAATAGGGGAACCAATACTTAAAGGCAAAGTCGATTGATGAGATAAGGTCACGACATTCGCCATATTGGCTAGCGCGGCTGTGACGTCAAGTCGGGCCATTTTCGGCCATGTTTGATTTTAGGCAGATCAGTGGCGTAGAATTAAGGAGAAAACAAAAAAAACTGTATGTTGTAAACAAAATTTATTGAATTATTTTAATAGGCATAACCTAAAACAAAAACATAAATGTGGTTTAAATATTGAAAATTAAAAATTATCAAAGCGACGACAGGACGATGAGGTACCTGGCAGAGCAAAACATTTTCCATGGTTCCGTAAGTCAAAAACCATTTTAAAAACTTTGTATACAGGGTGTCCGCTAATGAATGGTACACAGAAAAACCACAGATTCCTTATGCCAAAATATTAAGATTTAACCAAACATACCTAATATCCAAAAGTTTATAATAAGAAAGATATGGGGGTGTCATAGTAAAAGAAAAAGTAAATTTATTTCGATAATTGTTCCCCCCTTTTTAAATATCTTAATAAAACGGTATCTAGGGGTTTTTAAACATTAGCTTTTCAGATCGAATATTAATTTTTGTGTGTAGACTAGAGGGCGACTATTTAAAATTCTCTAAAACTACCCAATTTTTTGTTACTACTCTGTATGTATGTAAACTAGTAAGCTTCTCTATGCTTTCTGCACAAAAAGGTATTAAGAATCGGTCTTGATAACCGTTATTAAGGTATTCACGTTTTAGTTGTTCAGTGCACCCGAAGTATATATGTACCTTCAATAACCTCGTATTAGCTATAATTACAACTGCTCAGATATAAATAGCTGATATCTAAAAACTCCTGGATACCGAGTTTTATTAAAATGTTTAAAACATATCAAAAATTATCGAAATGCATGAATAAAAAATATTTTTATATCTCTTTAACACCCCGTATCTTCCTTATCATTAACTTTTGGATATAGGTTTGTTTGTTTAAATCCTAAATGGGTATTTTCGCATAAGAAATCTGTGGTTTTTCTGCGTACCATTAATTAGCGGACACTCATCTGTATCATATGTATATAAAAACACGAATGACTAAAAACTATTCGACTAAATACTATCAAAATTTCTAAAGTAAAACGAGTCCGAACCAATAATATGTGAAGTCTCTAAACTAACCAAAAACATTAACAACTGGAAATCCTTGCAAAATATACAACCAAAATGAAAATGGCAAATTTCCACAGTTTTTACTGTGTTAACAAAGCTTCGACAAGGCACGACTCTGTCATCAGCTGATAATGCTACCAACTTTGAACAGAACTGCCAACCGAAATCGTAATTCTTACACCCTCACGTCCCTGACAAAAGCTATCCCCGGTCTTGCTTATGTCTAAACCCCTTCTCATAAAGAAACTCTGCTTAAAGGTATTAAAATTTAGTCGGTATCAGTCCTGCGCGTCTATTTTCCAATCTCACTTCACAGTGCCAAATGCTTGATTAGAGTACTGTCGCTTAAAAACCGGTTTTTATGCGATATTATATGGATTTCCAACGCGACACTACTATTTGAGTTTGGAAAATCATGGGCTAATATGCCCGATTCCACTTTTAAATAATGTATATCAAAATAACACCCTGTATATAGTTAAGATTGGTCGTGGTTATACGTGCATTTAGTATGACATCACACGACGTTGACGTTTTCCTAACCTTCAAGGACATACCTGTTAGAGGCAGTCTTGCCGCTTAGCTGTGCAAATAATCGCATGCTTAAAAAACAATCACTTTAGCTCTGCCTAATCATACTGATCAGCAGGACCAAAAGCGATAGATTATACTCTCATCATATTTCTTTCTCATACGCTTTTTCAAAAAAGGCTGACTCTAGAGGTATATTTTTAAGGCTTTTTATACCGTGCCGTATTAAGCTCTAGGCTGACTAGGCTACAGCCTAGGACGTCGTGAAAAAATAGGCGCCAGAAAGGGGAGATTTACAAAAAGTTGTAGGGCGGGGTGGGTTTTTGGTCGTTTTTGGTCTTCAATTTGATTTGAGAATAGGGCGCCGTGGAAGAAAATAGGCGCTACGCAGGGAATGACCTATTTTTGTCTTCAATTTTAATTTCGAGTAGGGCGCCCTTTTTCATAATGTTTGTTTTCCTTTTTAACACGCTTTTATTAGCTTGGGTTGTATCTATCTATCTATCTATCTATCTATGTAACGGAATCTTTGTAACACGCTTTTATTAGCTTGGGTTGTATCTATCTATCTATCTATCTATCTATCTATGTAACGGAATCTTTGAGCCTAATTTTTACCAACTCCCAGCGATTCAATTTCTTTGAAACTTTGCACACGTATCAAGGACCGATGACAATGCAATAATTTAAAAACAGTATCCCGTTATCCTGATTAGGACCGCCAGGATAAATAAATTCCTTTACAGATCCTCTGTGAAAGAGTAAGCGAGCTAGAGCTAGGCGAGTGATCTGCGCATGCGTGCAGTTTCAGTCTTACATGCATACATACATAAATAGTTCGTAAAACATTTCAATATCACATGATCGCAGAAAACTAATTGATATATCGAACTAAAAAATAAATAATAATAGTTTAAAAAATAAAAAAACACGCTTTTATATGCAACCGAACTAAAAATTAGAAAATAATTTTTCATTACAAAGAGTTTGTCACTTCAGAATAAAAGGAGGGGTGCCTAATATATTAAATGTTATAATTATTCTATTTGCAAATATCTATGAGGGAAAAGTTATGAAAAAATAGTAAAATGCACCCCACGCTTTTTACTCTGAAGTGACAAACTCTTTGTAATGAAAAATTATTTTCTAATTTTTAGTTCGGTTGCATATAAAAGCGTGTTTTTTAGTTTTTAAAACTATTATTTATTCCTAATAAAATGTACACCCCAACAATTCCAGCCTAGGGCGCCTCTAACGGTTTATACGACCCTGTTTTTATGGAATCCAAACAAACAAATGTTTCTATGGAAAATATACTTTATTTTTCATTTTTGTTACATTAGTGGCACTATTTAAGATATTTTATTTTAGTTTTATCAAAATGGATAACGGGAAACTTTTCAGCATTAATATCATCGATTGAAGTTCGTAAAAATTATACTTTTGTTTACATAATTGGGTTGGTGAATGAATGTTACAAATAATTAGGAAAATTTAGAGTCACAATGTCACAAATAGTCTAACCTAGTCACAAACACTTTAAAACAGACAAAAAACCCACATAACACGCTTTATTTTAACTTTCAGCACGATTTCCCATAATAAAAATCTATCGTTTGGATTCCTTGCCTGCGTCGTGACGTCAGAACAGTGCCGTATTAACCATTAGGCTGACTAGGCTACGAACCTAGGGCGCCATGAAAAAGTAGGCGCCAGACAGGGGAGTTTTTAAAAAGTTTAGGTCGGGTGGGGATTTTATTAACCATTAGGCTGACTAGGCTACAGCCTAGGGCGCCATGAAAAAGTAGGCGCCAAACAGGAGAGTTTTTAAAAAGTTTAGTTCGGGTGGGGATTTTATTATCCATTAGGCTGACTAGACTACAGCCTAGGGCGCCATGAAAAAGTAGGCGCCAGACAGGGGAGTTTTTAAAAAGTTTAGGTCGGGTGGGGATTTTATTAACCATTAGGCTGACTAGGCTACAGCCTAGGGCGCCATGAAAAAGTAGGCGCCAAACAGGAGAGTTTTTAAAAAAGTTTAGTTCGGGTGGGGATTTTTGGTGACTAATTTCTGTGTGAATAAGGGAATGACCTTTTTTTTTGTTTGGACATCAAATTAAATTTCGGGTGGTAAAGTAAGGCGGCGCCTGGCACTCAAAATAGGCGTTACGGAGAAATGGACCTTTTTTTTGCTTTTCCAATAATTTTTTGGTGGAAAATAAAAATAGGCGCTTCGGGAATTCTAGCCTAGGGCGCCTCAAACTGTTAATACGGCCCTGCGTCAGAACTTAATGCGCGTATAAAGCGTTAAACTTTCTTTGCAAGAACCTGACAACCTTTTGACCGGTTTTATATTACCGAGTTATTTTCGAGATTTCAATTAATAGGACAAAAAGCAAACTAAATCCCTTTCTTGTTTGCTACAGTTCGCAAAGTGGGCACATTTCCCTGATTGCAGCCAAAAGTAGACGTATTTAAAGTTTGCTCATTATTCTAAAAGTTCTAAGTCCGCCTAACTTTCAAATTGTGTGTATTTGTACGAAGTTTGTTTCCTTAATTTCATCACTTGAGATTTTCTTCTAATGCTGGGGAAAACTAAAGGGCGGAAAACTATTTAGCGATGAGGGAACGTTTGAACTGCTGATAGGAGATGTTTTACATAACGTAAGGAATTAAATAGCGAAGTTCACTGACCAGCCCGAAAATAGGAATATTATCAGTGGCGTCGGTAAGGATTGGGGCGCATTGGGGCGCTTAAAGTTTAGAAAACACATTTTGTCTTTTGCTTCTTTTTACTTGATATTCACTCAAATATTACCAAATACAATGGCATAATGCGAAACAATATTAATTATTTTATTAGTAAAATATTGGTGAGTAGCAATAGAACTAAATTCCAAGATGTGGTTTAATTTGTTTTTTTATCTTTGAACACTCCCACTAAGGCTGAAAGCCTAAATATTAACGTACCGTGGGTGTCTTAAGTAAGGTAAGAGGGAGTTTCTTAACATGAGACATAAATACTTGAAAATTTGGAGGGGAAGGGAATAGCTTCGCGGACAGCAGGTTCCACAATCTAGAGGAAGTAGGGATGCAATCCCGGGATACTGGTATCCCGAAATACCAGGGATCCGCATGCCATGTGCGGGATTAATCCCGTCCGTAAAATGAACGGGATTCAGTGCGGAATTAATGGGCGTGAATTTATGCGTTTTCTTAGAAAAAAACAATTTTCTGAATCTTTTGGTGCGCATTTTTGCAAGTTTGCGTGCAGAAGCCTGTATCTTAATTTTAAATGATTAATTATTAGAATATGACTTGTTTTTAGAAGATAATATAATATGTGGTACTATACTGACGGTGTCAAAGTCATAGTAAAAGTCGATAATCTTATCAAGTCCGATCAGCAGCTTTGTTATGCACATCGTACTCAATTGGCTGTAGATATTATTTACAAACTATTTTCTGAAGCGTTAAATGAAGAAATGGCTGCAAAAAATGAAGCCGTCATTGAAGTAACGAATGATTATCTCAAAATGTAGAATTTGATAGTAGCGAAAGTGATAAAGGTGGCAGCTTTTGCCTCAATGACGCTTGTTTCTACAAGCGTGGAAGCAAGTTAGTTTTCTACTTTTGTATAATGTTTAGTTTTCTACGTATGCCAATTTTAAATAAGTAAGTGGGTAAGTTATAAAAACTACTGATTTTAAAAATTAAATTTGTCTCATTTAGTTGCCGTCAGAAGTTATAAATTATTTGCGAAGTTATATTAATCACGAGGAGTCCAGCAAATACCTGGATCTCGCGGGATTGAAAATTTCCTGCGGTATTGCATTAGTACCTTTAAAAAAGCGATAGATCCTTTACAGCCTGACGATAAGCAAAAGAAGGGAACCTTTGTAAGCAATGGATCACCAATAAGACGAATATCTCTTCTTTGATTGGAATCATAAATACTGAGGGTTGTGAGGGACATTATTCCCCAGATATGGAATAAGATTCCAGAAAGGAATGTGGGATACATAAAAAGTACATGAATTAGAAGGGGAAAAATACTTTTTAGCTCGCAAAAAAAATCCTATCTTTTTAAAAGAGAAGTCCTAGCTTTTTTAAAAAGCCGCTTAAAAAATTAAATTAGGATTTGAATTTAGCATACCATATAAAAGAAAATGCATTGATTTACATAACCCAGGATTTTATAATCAGAAAAGGGGGTGAATTTGATTTACAGGAAGCTAAAGTTTTAAAAAATTTTATCCGTGATAACACTCTAACTATTTAATTAAAATTTTGTCTACAGCCATATGAATATAGTGTGGTAATAGAAAGAAAATGCCTCTTTGCTGCTTTTTAAAAAGTATTGTAAAGTACCCGTCGTCTCGCTTTTTCAAGTCTCTTTACCTTACATATAAAACACTTTTTACAAAAAGGGTTTAAAAACACAGCAAAGGAATCTTCTATCAATTACCACATTATAAATTTGAAACCCTAAAAATAATGTTGGTCCTTCGAGCCGGATTTCGGTAATAGTTCGATATAGCGGTTTTCGCTATTATAATACCCAGCACCCCTGTTCACTCCACCGTCCCGTAAATATGTTTTTATTAATAATAAATTATAGAAATGGTTTTTGGAAAACGCGCACACAGATTTGTGTCATAATCGACCTATAGAAACGCCCTGAAAAAGAATTTTTCGAAAATCTCTCATAATAGCGAAAACCGCTATATCGAACTATTCGGATTTCAAACATAAACTTGAATTATATATGCCAAATGCCAAAATAGCGTAGAATGCGTAACGCGAATACAATTTGAAAGTGCATTACTCTACTGACGTAATTATTCCGGCCGGTTTGGTGTAACGCAGGTCGAAAAACTTGTGTGCATGGTTTGTTTTCATTCTCAACGGAGAGAGAATGTGGTGCACGTTGTACACATCGAACAGAAAGTAGAATTGCTTACAGTAGTTCGATTCCCGTTTAGTTTACTGGTGCGACGATGATGGCTATTTTAACCGTTCTACAAGAAATCTTTGCCGTAGTTCCGTAGTTAAGAAGCTTTTGAAATGCGTGAATCTCGTTTTTTTCTGAAAAACCGTGTCAAAATAAAACCGATATTCTTTTAGGAATGGGGTCAGCGATTTGCTAACTTATGTGATAACACCAAGACGCATGTATGTGTAAGTTTTATTACAACTATTCTATGATAAGTGTAGGCAACCTTATTTACATGTAAAAATAATATTTTTTGAAGAATTTTTCACTGTAAGAATAAATGATTATCTTAAATTGTGATAAGCACATTAATAATATGCCACGCATTAATTTTTTTGGGATGTGAAAAGAGTTAGATGTCAAGGGAAGCTAAATCTGGTGAATAGGTTGGATGTAGCAACAATTTTTATTTTATTTATATTTATCTTTGCGATGTTTCTTTGGGCTGTGTGAGAAGGTGCGTTTCCTTATTGAAAAGATATACACTTTCCTCGATTTTTTTCATGAGCTTTAATACAAAAATGCTTTAATTTGGCCATGGTCATATTTCCTTTAATAATTAAGTTATCAAGACAAATAAAAACAGAAAAGGTGAAGCTATAACTTCGGTGTAACCGTTGTTATTTGCTGGTAACAATACATCCCACAGGGTGATTAATTTTTTAAAAGAAATTAGTGATTATTATTCGTTCTGTATTATCTGCTGTTAAAAAGGAGTATTATAAAATATCAAAAATAGGTAAGGGTACATATTATTCTTATATAATTTTTGGCGGAAACGTTTCGTACTTGAGATATTCATCATCAGACTAGAAATTTAAACAAATCCTATTTTTACAATATTCCCCCTTCTTTTTGCAGACAATTCTTAATTTAAAGCTAAAGTGGCACACAATATTTGATTTTCATCTTCTAAAACCCCGTTTTTTTACGTATTTTGCATTATTTTTGCATTAAATTACACAGCTATACTTTGAATCATTTCAATCCCAGTGTGCCATGAAGCCCTTTGTGTATGTATGGTTGCCGCATTATGAAAGAAAAGCCACGCAATTTAATGCAAAAATAATGTTAAAAACGTAGAAAAACGGGGTTTTAAAAGGTGAAAATCAAATATTTTGTGACACTTTAGCTTTAAATCAAGAATTGTGTGCAAAAAGAAGGGGAATATAGTGAAAATAAGCTTAGTTCAAATTTGTACTTTGATGATGAATATCTCGAGAACAAAACGTTTCCGCCAAAAATCTTTCGGATTCGTGATCAGCGCTCCAAAAACCCCCGTATACCAAATTTCGTTAAAATTGGAGTTGCCGCAGGTTTCTAGAAAATTACCCTTTCTTTCAACAACACATCATACAGGGCAATTAAACATTAATAATTTTTAAAGAGCTTTTAATAACCCTGTAAGATGTATTGTTGACAGCAAATAACAACGGTTACGCCAGAGTTATGGATTCTTAGCATTTTCTTTTTTAATTGTCCTGATAACTTAATTATTAAAAGAGATATGGCCATTTAAATTAAATCATTTTTGTATTGTAGCTTATGGAAAAAATTGTGCATATGCGATAATTTTTGTGGAGAGTGTATATTTCTCCTTTAAACCAAATATTTTCTTACGAATTTTTATACTTAACTGGTCTAAAAGGCCAAAATATTGAAGAAAGTTATTAATATTGGATTTATTTTAATAATTTGTTTGAATTCATTACCTTATTTCCCTTTCACATCACGATACGCGCATTTAGTGTGACGTCACACGATGTTGACGTTTTTTCTACCCTTAAAAACATACCTATTAGAGGCAGTATTGCCGCTTAGCTGTGCAAACAATCGCATGCTTAAAAAGCAATAAACTTTAGCTCTGCATAATCATAGTGGTCGGCAAGACCAAAACCGATAGATTATACTCTTGTCATATTTCTTTTTCATGCGCTTTTTCACACTGCCAAACAATCCCCTCTACCCCTCGCCTCTCCATAAAACAAACAAAGGTTTCTATGAAAAATATACTTTATTTTTCATTTTTGTTACATTAGTGGCACTATTAGATATTTTATATTAGTTTTATCAAAATGGATTACGAGGAACCTTTCAGCATTAACATCATCGATTGAAGTTCGTAAAAATTATACTTTTGTTCACATAGTTAGGTTAGGTGAATAAATATCACAAATAATCACGAAAATTTAGAGTCACAGTGTCACAAATAGCCGGCATTAGTCACAAACACACAAAAACTCACATAAATCGCGTTATTTTAACTTTAATCACGAATTCCCATAATAAAAATCTATTGTTTGGATTCCCTGTCTGCGTCGGGTATCCCAAAACCGCTATAGTTATTTTATTTTGTACTTCTTTGGCATAATGTACTAAACGAATTGTTCCAGCTAACTCCAGACTTTTCAATTTTTTTCGCTTATGTGTTTTTCTATGGGGTACTACGAAAAAAATAGAAGTTAATTTACTTAGTTTAAAGGTAAAGCAAAACTTATATATAATAATAACTTGCTGCAATATTTTCACTTGAGAAAGGTAAACCTAAATAAAATAAGATTTCTTACATTCTGGCAACGTCGAAATTGCATACAATCGTTTAATCTGAAATCAAAAAATGTTTACGTTTTCAAATAAACAGATAGATTGTGATTGTTAAAACGGGGACTTTTGTTATTTCTTGAAGTTAATTGAAAATTAACTTTGTACTTTGTACGATTTTGTTTAATGTAAACGAAAATGACCTGCCACAATGGTAAAACTGTTTGGAATGTGTCGGCTATTTTTGTTTTTAATGCTGATATATCTTCAGTTTTTAATTTTTACCTTATATTCTTCTAGCAGTGCATAAATATGAAAGTGTTCTCAAAAAAGTATTTTTTTTTATTTCGATAAAATTGTCGCAAAACATAAAGTAAATATACGTATTTGATTTAAAATGCTGGTTTTTAACACGCTTTTATTAGCTTGGGTTGTATGTATGTATGTATGTAACGGAATCTTTAAGCCTAATTTTCACCAACTTTATTACCTTGGGTTGTATGTATGTATGTATATATGTAACGGAATCTTTAAGCTGAATTTTCACCAACTTCCAGCGATTCGATTTCTTTGAAACTTTGCACATGTATCAAGGACCCATGACAATGCAATAATCTGCAAACAGTATCCCGTTATCCTGATTAGGATCGCCAGGATAAATAAATTCCTTTATAGATTTTCTGTAGGAGAGTAACAGAGAAAGAGCTAGTTCGCGATCTGCGCATGCGTGCAGTTTCGGACGTATTCTCAGCATAAGGCTGACAGAAACTTGTTCGGAGTAGTTGCGTTTTGAAACCCCATGTAACAGTGAAGCTTTAAATGAAATGATTAGATTACGAAATAGTTCGTGAAACATTTCAATATCACATGTCCGCAGAAAACTAATTGATATATCGAACTAAAAAATGAAAAATAAATAATAGTTTAAAAAAACTAAAAAACATGCTTTTATATGGAACCGAACTAAAAATTAGAAAATAATTTTTCATTACAAAGAGTTTGTATTACAGTAATAAAAGGTCAAACAATGAATCATAATTATATACCTCAAAATAGAATTATAATAAAATTTAAGATAATTCACTTCAGAATAAAAGCGTGGGGTGCTTAATATATTAAAAGTTATGAAAAAATAGTAAAATGCACCCCACGCTTTTTACTCTGAAGTGAATTATTCTGTTATTATCTTAAAGATTTTTATTATAATTCTATTTTGAAGTATATAATTATGATTCATTGTTTGACCTTTTATTACTGAAATACAAACTCTTTGTAATGAGAAATTATTTTCTAATTTTTAGTTCGGTTGCATATAAAAGCGTGTTTTTAGTTTTTTAAACTATTATTTATTTTACTCTTGGATTTAAGGATATACATCAGATGCGGCGTATGTATTTTTTTAAAGTAGGGTAAATTTTGTGAGTAACTAATAATGCCATCGTATAGCAAATAATTGTAATTTATTTAACAAGTGCATAAAGTAATACTTTTTTTTACGAATGGAAAGTTTGCTGCAATTCCATGAGTAAAAAAAGGCACTTTATGGATGTGTTACATACTATATTTTTTCCACGACCGTATAAAAATTTCCCAATATACCATTTTATACATGTTTTATTTATATAAACTTATTAATTTTAATTTTTGCAGCACAGCCATTATATTGCAACAAAAATCATAGCCTCCTTATTTTTTAAGAAACAATTATCCTCTTCATAACTATGCATTTATTACTTAATTTTAGAAAATTGTATGTACTTACATTTGGTAGAAATAATACTAAAACAGTATAAATTCCTTTTCAATTTCTTAGTCATCCAAATTCATTATTACTAATAACTTTGAATAATTTCTATTAAATTTATTTGCAAACTGTTAAATTTTAAAACTAGTGACACACGAACTAATAGAAATAATGACGAAATCAAAGGTAACTTGACCGTTTGGATCAGTTGATGTCCCGTTTACTGTTACATTGCATAAATTGATATTTAAGATAATTGAAGAAGGCATGGAAACAACACACTCATTGAAAGTGTAAAAAAGCTTCAAAGTGTTAAAAAAATACTTTTTTAACACCATATGTACTGTACTAGAATGAAGTACCTTATCTTCATGTTAACGATTAAAAAAGCAGCATTTTTTTAACGGTCGAGGAAAAAATATATTTTTTCTTTAAACGTTACTAAACATAATTATGAATGGCTCCTCATTCGAGTTAAAGTTTCACTTATTTGTATGAAGTTTTTATAACATTTTTTGCCCAGAGAAACCCACAGGTAATACAAAAAAATACAATACTTGATAAACCGATAGAGAAAGACACAATGACAAAATACAAATCAATTTTAAAACAAAAAAGTTTATGCAATTATAGTACGTATGAGTGCATTTTCCAATAAGCCAATCAATTCTTCTTTATCTAATCCACTTGTTTTGCAATCGTATTTTTTACCGAGCAGTATTAAAGTTGTTTAAAATGTATTCCACAATTTGTGAATTCAAACAACTTTACGATGTTGCCAGTGCTTATATAAAAAGCGCCACGTTAAATAAATATGACAACAAAGGAACAAGCAATAGAAAAGGGATGTCGTAGCTTGTATCTTTTGTGACGTAGGCACACTCTAACTACCTATTCTATTCTATTTTTTTTCTTGGTCCCTTCAGGTCCAATCCACCACTCTCCCCTTCCGGACTATGCTTTCCAGGGCTTCGTCGGCGGAAAATCTGGATAATCGCGCTCGTAGCTCCCAGAAATTCCAAAAAGAAAACAAATAATTCAACAATCGATGCAATGCATAAATTGTCGACTGTCAAACCAAGATCTGCTACTGGTGTTACGTATAACCTTCACTTTCACTACTGACAGTTCCCATGGCACGCCCTTCTATTTCCCGTCATTTGAGAAATACCTCGTGTTCACCACCAAACAGGATACCATCAGGTTATAGGAATCTTTGCTCACAGCGCTTAAATCCAGAAGAAAGATGCCGTCAATTTAGCGTGAATCTTTCCTTGATCCCCGAAGGTAAATACGTCCGTACGGCACCTCTAACCGCCACTCCGGGAAGAACTTTGTAGTCCTCTACGCACGTCCGCACTGTCCGGAGATCAAACAAAGAGTCTCCCTTTAACTACCTCATCGGTCTATGCGGCGTTTTAAATAATTTCGCGGGAATTTCCATAAAAATGCTAATTTTGGCATTATTACAAAAAATCTTGCAATTTCCGGGATAATAAGAAGAAAAGGAATACAATCCAAACTATCTACACCGATAATTTGCTACCTTAGGTGTACATGGCTAAGAGTCTATTGGTCGATTGTCGACGTTTTGATAATACAGGTTTCTCTTTTTAACTTTCAGAAGTCCGCATATGTGTTTTTTTCCTTGATTTTAAAGAATCTTGGATTAAAATATAAACCCATAAGCTCAATTTAATATGCTGAATTAGCTCGATTCTGTATTAAGGGAGGATCCGCATAGCAATGAATTTCTAATTGTTTTAAAGGATAATGTATTACTTTAATGTTCTAGTTTTTAAAAATAAATGATGCAGCTAAAGGATTGACCACAGACCTTATGGACGAGCCGCACCGCTTTCATAAATTGACACCATTTTGGCTAAAAAATTTAATTTATATAAATAGTCGATGGTAGAACAAAATCTACCTATATAAATCGATTAAATTTTCTTGATCCATCCTCTTATTATATACTTTCTGTTAAATATCTTGGTAGTAATAAATTCTTGAATTTTAAGCTTCTTTTCCAGCTAGAACCATAATAACCTTTCAAAAATGTCAGATAATGTTGATAATAACTTGTTTTAAGTTTTAAAAGAATATTTAATGCAATTTACTATGCGAAATATCCAATTCTAAAGGTTTACGACACCAGAATCAGATATGCCATATTTTACTAAAGTAAAATGTTAAGTACTATGGTTTTGCAAAATTTTGAAATATTTTTTTTTTTTTGCAGCTAAGAGTCTTATTTGTCGTACCAATCGATTACATCGCAAATTATTTTACTGATCTTTGCACCGGAATACACCTGTTATTTTTTCAAACAAATATTGATAAAGCCATGTCTAATGACTGGAATTATATTACAAACGACATAATTCGCGTGCCTGAACCATAAAAAATCGTTAACTACTACCAATTAGATAAATTATCATTCTGGTGACATAATCAGTTCATGGTTATCTCAATATCGAGTTAAAGCACTCCATTACGCAATATACACACATTGATTAACATATTATATCCGATTTGGGTTAAGGTCGATCTGACGACTAAGTTTAGGTATCAAAATGCAATAATTACTTTTATTAGCAAAGTAAATAACCAATTTTGGCGTTATTTCTTCTTTGGCTTAGAGTTTCTTTGGTTATACTATTAGCGATTCAGCTAAGCGTCTCTATCGAATACTTTTTACGCCGTTTTAGGGCACTATGACATTTGTTTGTCATATTTCGCTTGCTGTTGTTTTGGTTAGTTCTGGTGTCAAAATGCAATAATTACTTTTATTAGCAAAGTAAATAACTAATTTTGGCGTTATTTTGGCTTTAGCTTAGAGTTTCTTTTGGTTATACTATTAGCGATTCAGCTAAGCGTCTCTATCGAATACTTTTTGCGCGCTTTTAAGGAACTATGACATTTGTTTGTCATATTTCGCTTGCTTGTTGTTTTGTCAAAATGCAATAATTACTTTTATTAGCAAAGTAAAACACTAATTTTGGCATTATTTCTGCTTTCGCTTAGAGTTTTTTTGGTTATACTATTAGCGATTCAGGTTAAGCGTCTCTATTGAATACTTTTTGCGCCCTTTTAGGGCTCTATGATATTTGTTTTTCATATTTCGCTGGCTGTTGTTGTTTGACCCCGATGTCCTTTTGATTCTCTATTTATCACCGTTTTGTTTTAAAAATCGACACATTCGTTTTAGAGTTACAAGCGTTTGAAGTTTAACTCTAATTTGTACATACAATGCGGTTTTTAAAAGGTCTCTCCCCCATAACTTTTGAACAAGACAAGATATTGAGGTCGGATAAAATTTGGATAAAAGAGTAATACTTTTACAACTTAATGGCATGAACATATTTTCTGTCACGTGTCTAGAGCAAGGGGCGTACTACGAACTTCATGGATTTCGTTAAAAATTCTGCAATGAAGTCGGTTTTGTTTTGTCTGAAGTTTTAGTCTAAATAAGCAGGAACTTACGTTTATGGCTTTATATAAAATTACACGGAACGCTGACTGTTGTCCATTCTTTGTTTTATTTAGTTTTTTAGACAATAATGCCAAATATTATTTCTGAAATTTAATATCTTGTTTTCAAAAGTGCAATTTTCTTTTTACATTCCCAAGCAAATGCTTAGTTGCATTTGAAGTACTAGGTACCGTGAGTGCAGGGTATTAGAAGCTTAACCCACTTTATCCTTCAGTCCCGTGAAAGTTGTCAGTTGTCCAAAAAAAAAGTATTGAACCCAAAGGTTTGCTAGCTCTACGTGGTTTTATTCAAATTACTTTATGTAATAAACATGCAAAGTAAAAACGCCTTTTTGCGGACTTCATTATTTTTTATTGTTCTTAAATCGTTGAATTATTTATTATGTATGTGCTTTTTGCCACCTGTTGAAAATTAAAAATTGTTTTTGAGAAAATTTACATAGTTTAGTGACCATTTCAGCGAATATTTTTGCGGTAAATTACGTGATTGCAATATTGCTTATACCGGATTCTTTAAATTTAACTCTCACCATTGAAATCTCAGAAATGCTAATAGATACGTTTAAAGTCACTAAGGGTAAAAGATCTGAAAGAGCAGGCTCTTGCCATTTTTTGAAACTCTTTGTTACAAGATGGTTTTTAAAATAGAGAAAGGCTATTTCTATTAATTACACGTTCAGTGCCGGATTAAGACTGATGCCCTAAGCAACCCAATCCTGTAGGCCCCTGTATTATTTAGTTTTGGAGTAGTCAAGGGGCCGTGAATTTTAAGTGGATTTGTAAAAAATATAATTGACAAAATTATCGACGACCAACAAAAAAAGCGGACAATTGCAAAAATGCGTTTTACAGATTTTTAAACAGCCTTACTGTTTATGTTTTAGCAAATATATTTATTTGTGCTGTTTATGGTATCCCCTTTAGTTTGCTTTTATAGGTAAATCCGGTACTGACCAAGGTTAGTTAATATTTATAAGGTTGCGACATATCCTCAACTTTTAGGCAGTTCAAGGTCGGGGACGCAAGGAAGGGTACTCCACGGAAAAAAGTTGGCAAGACTGGGTAAAATCAAAGCTGATAATCAATCCAGTGGCGTCTAGAATTTGCGCATTTCATTTTTCATTGTTTTGGTAGTGATATTTGTTGAAAGATGTAATTCCAAATGTTTTTAATTTAAAGTAAAAGAATTTACAACTTAATAACAATTAAAAACTGTTGTGTAAACGGTTGTTCTACTAATACAATAAACTGTATATCTCCGGCACTGAACAACATGGCCGAAAAATGGGAGATGTGACGTCATAACACGTCAAATCAATATGGCCGAATGTCGTGACCTTATATAGACCGACTTTGGTACTGACCCCGTTAAAGCAATGTGAACATGCAGAGAAATGCTTCTTATTTTTTTACGTGAAAACCATGCGTCGAACAAAAGAAAATAAAATTTGTTTAAAAATAAAAGTGAATTATAAAAAATCGAGAAAAAGAAGTCGTGTACCATATTTTTCTTAAAAAATATTTGGTTCAACATAAAAAATGCTGTTTTTTAATTGTAAACATGAAGTTTAAGTACTTCATTCTAGTACACTACATAAAGTGTTAAAAAAGTAACTTTTTTAACACTTCGAGTATTTTTTCACACTTTGAATTAGTGTTTTGTTTCAGTGCCTACTACAATAAACCTAAATATCAATTTATGTAATGTAACAGTAAACGCGACATCAACTGAACCAAACGGTCAAGTTACCTTGGATTTCGTCATTATTTCTTTTAGTTTATTTGTCACTTGTTTTAAAATTTGACAGTTTGCAAATAAATTTAATTGAAATCATTGAAAATTAATAGTAATAATGAATTTCAATGAATAAGAAATTGAAAAGGAATTTATACTGTTTAGTACTATTTTTACAGAAAGTAAGTACCTACATATAATTTTCTAAAATTAAATAATAAATGCATAGTTATAAAGAGGTTAATTGTCTCTTAAAAAATAAAGAGGTTATGATTTTTCTTGCAATATAATGGCTGTGCTGCAAAAATTAAAACTAATAAGTTTAGATAAATAAAACATGTATAAAATGCTACTTTGGGAAATTTTTATACTGTCGTGGAAAAAAATATAGTATGTAACACATGCATAAAGTGTCTTTTTAACTCAAGGGATTGCCGCACTCGCCTAACAGCTCGTGCTGTCAAACTTCCCATTTGTAAAAAAGTATCACTTTATGCACTTGTTACATAAATAACTATATTTTTTTGTATAATTTACATACAAAATTATTTCCAGGAATTCACTTTCCTATCATTAAAAAAAAGTAAATAAACATGGATACTCCTTCATCTAAATAGCCAACGCGGTAATTCTCTATTTTCTTGCAACGTCATTGTCAAGATAGTTTGGCTACGTTTCGTGCATTAACCTTTCTTAAAATAATCTGCTTACATTTCTGAATTAAAGGGGGACAGGGGAGGGTAATGCACTTGCTACTAAAATGTTTACAGTATAGAAATAACATCGGTCAATAATAGATACTTTCTAATCCTCGTTTGCCATTAATTCTTCTATTCTTAATTAAGTGACGAACTGAACTTTCTATTTACCTGATTTGAGTCTAGTTTGTCGGCCTATTTAATAAGCGATGCGTTTTATATAAAAAATATTTGTGCAAATAATGTTAGTATTGAAGCAGCATTAATACATATGAGAGTTATAGTAGGTTTACATCTGACATTTATTGCATGAGATTTATTTCGGACAGAAATTTTGGCTAATGAAAACGGTAAACAAAAGATTCTATTCTATTCTATTTTCGGTTTCTGGCTTTCACACGTAATGTATTCAGCCATCGTAAATTGCTTGTGGTCAAAAATTTATGTCTGTTCTTTGCAAAGTTAAAAAAACACAAAATTTTGCATGACAGGCAGTATGGATTTCGCCACAAAAGATCTACAGCAGATCTTCTTTCCTTCGTATCACACTGCTGGAATAAGTCTCTTGAGTTTTTAGGGGAGTCCCAGATCGTTGCTCTTGGTATATCCAAAGCTTTTGACCAGGTCTGGCATGCCGCACTTCTTAATAAACTTCCCTCCTATGGTCTTTCAACTAAACTCTGTACTTGGCTCTCTAGTTATCTATCTGATCGTCGTATATCAGTCATTGTGGACGGCCATTCTTCAAGCTTTCACCAAGGAAATGCTGGAGTCCCTCAGGGCTCAGTTCTGGCACCAACATTGTTTTTTCTTCACATCAACGACCTTCTCTCCTCCACAACTAATTCCATTCATAGTTTCGCCGACGATAGTACCCTTCACTCTAGTTTTCAGGTTCCTAAACCCATTACTAATCCTGACTTGGAAAACAAGAGACAACAGATATCTCTTTCGCAGGATCTTAATTTAATATTGGATTGGGGCGCTAAAAATCTCGTCCATTTTAATGCATCCAAAACACAATCATGTCGCGAAAAGAGTCATCAAATACTCATCCTCTACTTATGAGTGGCCAAGTTTTACAGAGCAAAGACACCTTTAATCTTGTGGGCGTCACATTTGAAAGTAACCTTAACTGGCATAAACACATTGTATCTATAGCCACGGCAGCTTCAAAAAGCTTGGATTTCTCTTTCGTGCCAAAAAGTATTTTCCCCTTATAATTTATACACTTTATATGTGTCCCAAATCCGACCTCCCTTGGAATATTGTTCTCATATCTGGGGCATGGCGTCCCCCACAACCCTAAGCATTCTTGATTCTATTCAAAGAAGAGCTATTCGTCTCATTAATGATCCTTCACATACAGAAAGGCTTCCCTCTCTTGCCCATCGTCGGGCTGTGGGGGATTTATCGCTTTTTATAGGTACTTCCATGGCTTCTGCTCTGAAGAATTGTCCAGTATAGTTCCTCCACTTACGGTTCCCAACAGAGAAACTCGTGGTTCCGCACGTATGCATCCCTATACGGTCCAACTGGACCGGCCCCAGACTTTCCACTTTGTTCGTTCTTTTATCCCTAGAGTTTCTAGGTTGTGGAACCTGCTGCCCACGGAGTCTTTCCTTTCCCCCAAATCTTCAAATATTTAAGTCCCGTGTCAACAAACTCCCTCTTACCTCGCTTAAGACACCCACGGTACGTTAGTATTTAGGCTTTTAGCCTTCGTGGTATGTCCAAAGATAAAAAAAAAACTAAACATCAAACATGATTAATTATTTGATATAATTATTTGATAAAATACGTAAAAAATTCTAATTATATTAGGTAAAACAGTGTCAATAAATATTAAGAAAAAACGATAAGAGTCCAGTTACTTTGATCAATATTTTCCCTTATTGTGTACATTTTGTGATCATATATTAATAAAAATAAAACAAGTTATTTATAGTTAGTAGTTTTGGAAGCAGAAAATAAATCTTAAAAATTTTATATAATTAGGTATCAAACATATCAGAAAGGATATAGAAAAATAATTTTAAAAAGGTCTGTATACCGAGTGGTGCATTGCCAGACTGGCCATAGGAAATCCTATGTTAATTTTGGTACCTTCAAAAATTGGCTTCTATATTGATTTTACAACACAAATGTATTAAACTTTTTGAAGACATTAATAAGGTAAGCTCACACACTAAATTTTGTTATTTTCTAATAAGCCAACTAGGAGATATTTAAGAAAAACTATTTGTAAAATCGTTCTATACCTGACACATACCGTAATGAATCCACCAGTAATGAATAAAATGTCTTATCAATATTTTAATTGACATTTTACATTCTATTAGTTATTCATTATCATTTAGCTTTTAGGACTACTGGAAAATGTTGTTGGCCCTTAAAATTTTCCGCATCAAAAATCCATACAAAACGACAAGGAAATTTACATATTCCATTTAATTTATTGGAAGTTAAGTAATTGGGGTTTGATAAGTACGGAAAAAATGTCATTAAATTTTTTTACTGATCGCTTTTATGGGTTGTAAAAATGCTGATATGAGGTCCTTTATTTTATAGAGGTATTTTATGTATTACTCACTTTAATAAAATCAAATTAATTATTATTTTACGACATATTTTGCATTTTTTTCTTTATTTATATATTTAGGATAGCTCAATAATAATAATCCAAAATACATAATTACTAGGAATCCACGGCAGTTTATTAATTTGCTTAACAAAAGTTTTGGACTCTCAAATCAGTCTCTCAGCCTGTGGTAGGTAAGTGGTTTGGTGGTTGTCATAATTTTTTTTTATCTTTGGACAAACCACGAAGGCTAAAAGCCTAAATACTAACGTACCGTGGATAATAGAGATATTGCAGCCTCTTTTAAGAAATATATCTTGCGTCTGCGCTTTCGACACATAACTGTGCACATAACCTTATTTTTACCTGTGGTTCACCCACTTTAAAGTTAACGAAAAATCAGTATTTACTTTTATTCTTCATAAGATATAAATTCATATTTAAATATATGCAAACACTTCTGTTGATTTCGTTTTTAAAGTAGATGCAAACAATACAGTATAAGCAAAACGCAAAAAGTAAGATTAGGTTTGGTAGTAGAATAAAAGCAAGTGTGCCAGATTGTAACATCTAAATTAATTACTGATTTAGAATATCCGTAAAAGTGCAAGTCCGTTTTAATTTCTTAACACTATTTGATTTTTATTACTGCTATAGATTTTTCGGTAATTAGAGCCTAGGTATAAATGATATTTTAATTAATACGGCATAAAAATTTTAACCTTTTAAATAATTGATATTGAAATTTTTACAATCCGGCAACCACGCAGTTTAACAATAACGATAAGACTCTTCGGTATTCATCCGTAATTAAAGGAGTCCGGTATGGTTAATAACGATAACGGATCATGTTTGCGTTACTGCGCAGTCTCAGAATAACGTTAACCACAACGGAATTGCAAAATAAGGGGTGCAAAATGTCTAATCTATAATATCCCACATTTAAAACATGATTTTATTTAGAACATTTGTCTTTCAGTTATATTTCTAGATGCAGGAGTTGCATCTAAAAACTGAAAATATATTTAAAAGGGTTAAAAACGTAAGATACAATTAAAATACAACATAAACAGCAAAAATTTAAAATATTTATGATAAAATCTCAGTGCCTTGGGTAAGCAAAAATCAACAAAACAGCCACAAAAGACAACCCCCTTTTTTGTGCAACTTTTCAAAAAAATTACTTTGAACGCTGACTGTTAGCCTTTCTTTGTCCCATTTAATCAGCTGATTGGGCCGAATTGCAACACTCTGTTCCTAAATCTGAATCGCGAATATTGACAATAATTGTTTTTGTTTTTGTTTCAGTACCGGCCGAAATCTCGCCGCTACAAAGAACTCTCTCGAAGGAGGACTGGGTCCTGCTGGATGCGATGGGTTCCTGCCCGACGCCGCAGTGTTCCGGAAAATTCCTGACCATGCACAAGCGGCGTCGCAAAAGACTCACTACCCGCTCCTTAGCGCAGGACTATGCGATACTTGATGACATTCATCATGGATTGGTTCAGGTAACTTTTTAATATTACTAAAATGTCTCAGCATGTTTCTGAGGCAGGGAAGTGGGCATCGCGAGTTTGTTAATACGTCGCTATTGCTCCCTTCAGTAGCTGCAGGAAGCCAAGGCATGTAAAGGCGGCATTAGATTAGAAACGGTGTAGAGACGACGCTTTCTATTTATAAGTTGTTACTATTATAATAATTATTAACAGGTATTACGAAATCAGAAGAATTTGTTATACTTATTGCAACATAGATATTTGGGCTAATTTTTTAGATACCAAGTTTATTTTCCGACATTATAGTTTTGAAGTAAAAAGCGTAAGAGTTAGGAGAGTGTAATCTTATTATTATGTGCTATGGATTTTATGATAATGTTCATTTTTTAGCGAATTCTGGACCGTTGCAGCGCGTGGGCCTTCAACGCCTTCACCCTGGAAACCGTGGCCGGTGGCCGATCACTGCCCGTACTCTGCGTACACCTTTTCCACTGGTACGGTTTGCTGGATCACTTCCAGTTGGATGTCGTGCGCGTCTGGAAATTATTTTGTAAGTCATTTTTAATTTGATTGTTATTATCATTGTCAAAATTTTGACAAAGACGTTCTTTATTTTTCGAAGGATTGACGCATTGTTGTAGATTACCGAGAGCTAAATATCGTCTTGTCATTATGTGTTTTTAAAAAGTGACGCGTTGTTTAAATTTTCGAGAGCTTAATTTTATTAAGCATTGCGCTTTAAATTATGTTTCTTTTTTGTTTCAGCTCTTATAGAGGAGGGGTATCATAGTACAAACCCCTATCATAATTCGATTCATGCGACTGATGTAACACAAGCAATGCACTGTTTTCTTCAGGAGGAACAGGTAGGTTTATTAAAGTGTGTGTAAAATTTAAGCCAACCAACTTAGAAGATTAAAATTGTATATGTCAATTTAACAAATGTATTAATCTACAAGAAACTAAATGTATATTTTAGATAAGGCGGCATGTGACACCTCTCGAAATAATGGCGTCACTAATTGGTGCAGTCGCCCATGATCTGGACCATCCGGGAGTTAACCAACATTTTCTCATAACCACGTCGAATCATCTCGCAATTTTGTATCAGGTATGTCCACTTTAAAGTTACCTTTATCATAGTGACTATTATTCTGTTAGAACCGCCTTTAGTAGAGTTGAATTAAAATATACTTTAATACAATGTACCTATAAGTAAAAGGTGTATTTTGGTTTGTGCACGGGATTTTAATTATCACATATCCATTTTTTATCTTATTTATGACTCTTGACATCTTTTTAGAATATGTCGGTATTAGAAAATCATCACTGGAGGTCAGCGATAGGCTGCCTTTTTGGAAAGCGGTTTAGCGGAACAATTATTACCGTATAGAGGTGAACTGGAAAAACAAATAAGGGATCTTATATTAGCTACTGATATTAACAGGCAACAGGAGTTTTTAGCAAAATTCAAGGTGAGTATTATCTCCAGTACATAAAATGAACATTGAGTAATGTTCATTCAAGTTATTTAAATTTTTTATCAAGACTTCAATTCTTGTTTATTTTCTTATTTCAGAAACATATTGACGAACAAACCCTGGACCTTCGCATTGAAGAAAACCGTCAGTTTATTCTGCAAATCGCCCTTAAGTGTGCAGACATCTCCAACCCAACACGACCTTGGGATATCTCACATAAGTGGTCGATAAAGGTGTGTGACGAATTCTTCAGGCAAGGAGAATTTGAACGTCAACTCGGACTACCTGTGACGTCTATCTGCGATCAACAATCCACTTCTGTCGCTAAGATACAAGTTGGTAAGTTGGGTATACACTATAAATTTTACCTGTACATTTCCAACAGGATGCTTTCCCCCTTTATATTTTTATTGTGAGGCAGAGGTTGAATAAATACTATCAAAGACAATGGATTGATAGAAGGGGATCAATAAAGTGGCCATCAATTTCCCCTGATCTTTGTTCAAGGGATTTATTTTTAGGGTCAAATTATATCCCTAGCTACTCCCTGAGAAGGTCCGCTGCTTCTGAGGTGAAGTTACAATTTGCAGAAACGTTTAAACTAACGACTTGCCTTTCTTTTCAGGATTTTTTCGTTTTGTGGTAGTGCCTCTCTTCTCCGAGTGGCATAGATTCTTAAACAGCGCCCTCTCTACTCACATGATCAAAACCCTGGACGCAAACCGCAGGCGGTGGGAGGAACAGGAAAAACAGGAGCAAGCAGAGGAGACACAGACGGAACTGTCTGACGCGGAGCAGGAGATAAGCGAAGAAGAAGAGCCAACGAAACGGTCTTCCGAGGCCAGCACTAGCTTGCATGATTTTATACCCCCTCCTTCAACGAGGTTAGTAAAAAAATGGAATATTTTAGATTAAGTACTAGTGTAACCTTTTCTAAAAATTGAATATTTGTGTTTATAGAGAAGTACGAAGACAATCACTCGCCGTGCCAACTCTGGAGTCTTTGGGAGTCAGACGACACTCCGTTCCAGTGCACATGGAGATTCCTACGACCACGTCTGGATCTCCACAACGACATCAGGTAATACTTTTTGCTTAAAGGATATTTAGACAGGATGTTAAAAAAAATTGCTTATCCTTAAAGATGTGTCTTGAGATACAGGGTGTTGAAAGTTAAAAAATAATATCTCAGCGTTTGGAATGATTATACACTTACATGTATTTTCTTAGCATTTACCACGGACCATCTACCGACGAGAGAGCCTTCCAGCAACTGCAACTCTTCGCACAACTCAAGGAAGATCACCTGTCTCGCCGCAGACTGAATCAAGGGCTTCCAGTGGACTTAGAGAAGAAGACGAGCTGTTACATTATGGTTCTCAGACTTCGGTTCTTAGTAGCGGTAGTCCGTATCACTCTTCAGGTAAGAAAAACTTTTTTGCACGCAGCAACCCCAGCTAACGCTTCTTGAACGACTGCACCAACGTTAAGAAGTGGGTTTCACAGTAAATCCAAGCTTGTTTTTATAGCATTGCGATTTCATTCTTTTCTCTAGTTCGTCATGCACATTCAACCATGTTCCCAATTTGCTCCCGTGCAATGGAGACCTAAGCTAGTCTGTCAAAAGACATCACTTCCATAGCCATTTGTACAGTGTCTGGGCCAACGACGTATGGACCCAGCGATTCATTCATAATTTTATGATAAACATTAAGCCAACAATCCTAATAGGCAAAGGGGGTGAGGCAAGCTTGAGAAATGAAAATGGCGGGCTTACTTTTTGACCTTGGTCGATAGTATGCACCCAACGACGCTGGTCTTTATTTACCTGTGAAAAGTGAGGTGCGGAAATGAATAGTCTACCCTTCTACGAACAAAGCACTGCCTACCCATATTGTCTTTAAAAACACTTTCTAATCACCAACAAACACCAGAAAATACACAAAAAACGCATTATAAGCTTTATTTGATTCTGGCTTTCCAAATTGTCAAATGACAGAAACCAACAGAAATGACAAAGCAAAGGGGGCGTCACCCACAAGCGTTTAGGAAAAGTTCATTCTAGTTTTATTTACGATGAAGTAAAAATCCCTGGGCGGCGTTGCCGGGATTAACAAATAATCACGTATTTTCAGAATTTTGCTTTTTTTTTAAAGATAATAACTTATAATATTTGAACATATTTTTTTATTATGATATCTAAAAATGATAAAAATATATGTATTGTTCATTTAAAAAGTTATATTACAAAATTCTTTAATATAGAGGCTTATCCAACAACTACTTGTGGTTAGTAAGTTTAGAGTGGAAAAATTAAATTTGGCAAACCGCATTTTAGCGCTTTTACTGTGATGTATTGATGACAACAGCTCAAACGTAAACAAACCTGGTCCATACGTCGTTGGTCTGGGCCATCAATGAAATTGACTTTATCACTCTTTAAAAACCCATTCTAAGGAAGTTTCTTTTAATGAGTCTACCATGAATATTCATATTGCCATATATGGAAGCGGCGCTTTAAACCCGGCCTGTCAATTTTGACAGGTTTTGGGTGTCGGACTGGGCGAACGCGTCACTTTTTTCGTCAGACAAGTTTACCACAATATTTTACGTGCAATTTTTAAAAGTTAAGGGTAACAATCACGAGACTATAAGTCTCAAAATTGACATGTTTTAGGTATCGGACTGAGCGGATTACGTGACTTTAACACTTACGATTTACGATGGCACACTGTTTATAAAATGCGACACAAAATGTGACGCGTTCGCCCAGTCCGACACCCGAAACATGTCAAAATTGGCAGGCTGGGATAAAGCGCCGCTTCTGATTTTCAAAATTAACAAAGCAAGTCTTGAAAACAAACGCTTTGGTTTACGTGGAAATAAGTTATTACATTGTATTATAAGTTTGGACAGACAAAAGGCATTAAAAAAAATAACATCCTACATCTCCGTTCATTTGAAATTTCGAAAAAATTGTAGTAGAGTATTAATTTTTCGTGCAGTAAAAGCCCACCGAAATCCTGACGCGTAATTTCCAGTCACCCTGTATATTATTTGATGAATGGTAGTAATGGAATGTCCAAAAACTAAAATAAAAGTATATAACATCTCTGAAATTCGATATCGCAAATATATAGGGTGATTTAAAATTTACTACTTTCTTTTCTTCTTCTTGATCAATCCTTTACTTTCAATAATTTCATAAATTGCAATTTAGTTGATGACATTTTTTTCTTTATAGGAACTGGTAAAGCAAAGAACTGTAGAAGCTTTTACTTTTCCAGTTTCATGGATGGAATCGGAGAAAATTAATGTAAACAATAATTTACCCAGTGAATTTTTGTACGAATCATTTCAACAGTAATAAAAATTAGCAATATAGTGAGTTACTTCATTGACAAACTGTGTGAATTTTACGATTGGCTTATTGCTTTTGCGAGGGTGTGTTTTTTTATCTTTCGACTGCCCAAGAGGGCCTCTATAGCGCATAGTTAAAATGAATCCGTTTTAGTTCTAGCTTTTTCAATCAAAATTTCTCTTAGAAAATTTCATTTTTTTTCTGCGATTATTTAAACCCTTACTCCTAATTCTAAACACATTTTTTGTTACAGAAGAAAACCCCGAACGTCCACTCAGCGCCGAAAATCTCTTGCCAGAACCTTCTATCGCTTCTATGTCGAGCAGTGCTGCCATCAGTCGTCTAACGTCGGTGCTACAAGGTGCGGCAGATAGGACGGTCCAGGCCACCACCAAATGCCTTACCAGACAACAAACATTCCCCCACCACAACCGTATATGCGAGTGAGGTACATGAGTGCCACGGTTGAGATGAGCACCTGTCCCGAAACGGCACATGAAGGTATGTTAGAAATAAGTAGATTGAAGGCGCTGAATTTCGACGGGTCTCGTAGCAGTTAAACATTAGCACTTTCAAGATTCTGTTGAAAAAAATTTAATTATGGTAAAATAATTTGTTTTCATGAGAGAAAAATAGCCAATAAAACAATTAAAAATTTGTATGGAGAGGTCTCTGTTACCAGAGGATCATCGAAAAAAAAAAAAAAGATCTTGTAAATTGGTGCAGTGGAACTTTATGACGAACTTGTTTAAGAATTTGGCTTAGTTTTTTTAAATATATAGATTTCTTCCATCTTTTATGATGAATACTTATACTTTTTTATAGGAGACAGCAGAACGAACTCTTCGAACAGCTCCCATGAAAACATATCACACAGCGACAATACTCACCAACAGATTCAGTCAGCAGCTCAGCAATCTACCTCAGCAACCACAGAGCTACACCATTCCTGCTATAGCCGTACTGAGTCCGAATAATAGTCGACCACCTGACTTGTTATTGCCTGGGGAATCTAAGGCTTATAGGTAAGAGCTTAAAAAATTCTAATATACTTTACCCTTACCTTATTATTCACTACGTTTATATCGAATAGTTGATGCTATCTTGAGTTATAGCGGCTTTTAAAAGTGGCTTGAAAAAAACGATATAAACGCGCTTGAAAGTGACTTGAATCGTTCAAGTCAAGCCTGAAAATAAGTAGGGTTGACTTCATTGAAGCTGATTAGAAACACGATATTAACGATTCAAGCGGGCTTAATAACTGCCTAACTTCAGGTGAATGCTTCCTCAGTCATCAGTGTTAATTTCATATAGGATTTTGACATGGCACTCTTTGTTTGACCTCCGGACAGTGCGGACGTGCGTAGAGGACTACAAAGTTCTTCCCAGAGTGGCGGCTAGAGGTGTCGTACGAACGTTTTTACCTTCGGGGATCAAGGAAAGATTCACGCTAAATTGACGGCATCTTTCTTCTGGATCTAAGCGCTGTGAGCGAAGATTCCTATAAGCTGATGGTATCCTGTTTGGTGGTGAACACGAGGTATTTCTCAAATGGCGGGAAATAGATGGGCGTGCCATGGGAACTCGTCAGTAGTGAAAGTGAAGGTTATATGTAACACCAGTAGCAGATCTTGGTTTGACAGCCGACAATTTATGCATTGCATCGATTGTTGAATTATTTGATTTCTTTTGGAATTTCTGGGAGCTACGAGCTCGATTATCCAGATTTTCCGCCGACGAAGCCCTGGAAAGCATAGACCGGAAGGGGGGAGTGGTGGATTGGACCTGAAGGGACCAAAACCAAGAAAAAAATAGAAATAGAAATAGAATGACTATTGAAACATCAGACAAAACATATCTTTTTTTTTTAAATAACACGAATCATTTTTAGTAACTCAGCAACAAAGAGAGACAACAAGCACATCGGAAGTCGAAAAAGACAAAAGAAAAAAGAGTCAAGTTGTCGGAGAGCAGTGGCCCGTTTTGTGAAAAGGAAAATGTCGATCTCGAAGATTGCAAGCTACAGTAAGATTAATTTTTCTGTAGTATTATTAGGATATGAAAATATGTGCATAAATACTTGACTGGGCAAAAAAAAATGGACATTTTGTTTAACGGTACTGTAAAATATTTTCATGACCACGAAAGAAAATATCGTGGTGCAGCTAATATTGACATTAAGAGGTGCATCAATAAAATTATTGATTTTCAGCAGTTGTTGTCATTTTCCGGAATCGGTAACTGTTGGGCCTTTTACCAATTCATATTCTTCAAGGAAATTAATTAATTAATTCTCAGGCCATGAATATTTTGAAAATTATTTTCTTAAAATATTCGTGGCCAGCTAAAAATTCCCGGAATAATTTAAGCACGTGTGGTATTCGGTAAGTAAATTTCACACCAAGTGTGTGTTAAATAATATTCTTTAAATTAATATTTGTAACTTTGACACGAGCTTTAAAATTTTACTATAAAATATATATTTTCCTTTTTACCAATTGTAGTTGCAAATATATGTGAATTTTAGAGCTTATCATTGTTTTATTCTTTTATATTAAGTATATCTTATATTACCACAGTTGGTAAAAATAGTTTTATTTTAATTTTTTAGCCCCATATCTTCCTTTCGTTTGCTCTTCACTTATGTTCTAGTTGCTTCAGTCTTATGATATTATTTCACTAACTGTGCTTGTATAAGAATTGGCATTTAGGGTCCATAGAACCTTACATTTATTTTATATTATGTTATGTCTGAAATACCACAACTGGTACAAAATAACATTTTTATTTAATTATCTATGTGAATGACAGACATGACGTTAAAACAAATTCAATGATTATGTCAAAAAAGAATTTCCGCTATAAATCGCTCCCAAGGTACCCCAGACAGGAGAAAATTTTTTCATGGTAATGCAACCAAAACTACACATTTGATTGGTCAAAAAACAGTGGTGTGGAATTTTTCTATAAAAGAAGCTCTGCTTAGTAAATTTTCGCAGAACAAGCCGTTTTCTTGTAATGGCCTCTTAAACATTAATACGTTTTTTTAATTTTGACACTTTAATTCTAGATTTTTTAAGCTACCACAAATATCAATATCTTTTTATAAAACATATACTTATTCTCAAGGAAAATTTTATGTTCTACAAAAAAGGGTCTCTTAGCAATTTTCGATAAAACTCATCCCTTTCACAGATGATTCCAATGTTGGAAACAGAATTTTTCATTTCAATTTCAACATTGAATAAGAGTTAAGAGACCTTTTGTGTAGAGCATAAAATTTTTCACCCGAAATAGGAAACTTATTTTATAAATAAAAGGTGTTTTTTAGCGATTATAACTTTAATCTATAAAAAATATGAAAGTAAATATATTGTGATCGAAAACATAATGCTATGTAAAGAACAACTTATTACATTAACGTTTAAAAATTATTTGCGGCATGTGGCCACCGCGGCAGTCTACCAGATAGGCTATTCCTTTAGTCCAATTTTGAGTGACTTTTTCGAGTACTTCCGGTCGTATATCATGAATAACACAGCGAGTAATGTTGGCTTCTACGGCTTCTATCGTTGCTGGTTTATCCAGCATACACTAATGACGTGCCGTCAGCCTCCACAGAAAATAATCTAGGGGCGTCACATCACAGGATCTGGGTGAATAGGTAACAGGTCCATTTCTCGAAATTAATTTGTCCGCCAAACCTTGTTTTGCCATCAAGGCGATACCCTAGATTATTTTCTGTGGGGCTGCGTCAAGTCTGTTGGTGTATGCTGATAAACAACGGCAAACGCATAAGCCATCCAGCATTACTCGTGTTATTCACGACATACGACCGGAGCAAGCTCACTCGCCAAGAACGGACACGGACTAGCCTATGCAAGCAGACTGCGACCGCATTTTCATACCACAGAAAAACGTTACCGTAATAAGTTTGCTTTTACGTAGCATTACGTTGCTGATCTACTATTTACTGTCATATTTTTATAGATCAAATCTATCATCGTTAAGCACCTTTATATTGATATGGTAGTTTAAAAAAATCCAGAATCTAAGTGACAAAATTTAAAAATTTATTCATGTTTTCAACAGATACTTAATTGTTGAAAAATCAATAATTTTAATGATGCACCTCTTAATTTTAATATTAAAGGCAAAAAAATTTTAGGATATTTTTCTTTCATCTGTCATGAACAATATTTTTTACAGTACCGTAAAAAAAATGTTTGTTTTTTTGGCCCAGTTTAATAAATACATGTTTAGCTCTTAAAAAATAGTTTAAAAAAATCTATTTGTAGAGTTTGGCTCGTAGAAGAGGATCAGCGCCCGTGTCTCTACCTCTATCCAAGCCAGATGAATTTGCGTCCCTCTGCAGGCGGAGGACTCAGTGCATCTGACGTGCAGGCTTTACGGAGGGGATCGGTACCGATAGAAGTGGCACACCATTTTAGTAAGTATACTTACAAACGTTGTGCCAGCTCAATACGTTCAAAATGACTTTCAATGTATTAAACAATAGTAGGTAGAGATTAGGCAAAGAATGCCTGCATGTAAATACTGAACGTTTTGAAGTGTCACGCCGTGTGTAAATAACTTTTTTAAGGTTAAATATTATTGACTGTTAGTTAGTTATGTTGTTGGATTCAAAAACACAAATAATTTCATAAAAAAAAAACTGTTTAAAATACGTTAAAACAGTCAAATTCCGGACATAAACAGTAGTGAAAACACTTCAGCAACGGTCGACAAAAGGATAAGTTTATTATTTGCCTATAACTCGTATTTATTACAGGGAGTTTTGATGAAGACAATGGAAACGAGTCTACAAGCCACATTATAAATATAACTCCGGTCGAAACAAATCGTACTTTTTGGCAATACCAAAGGAGAGGCTCGGCCCCTGTAGATCTACCCCCAGTGGTGCTACTCATCGGTATGAGTTTACACGTCATACTAGTCTTAATGGAAAGGTAAGCTATCTCCAAGAAAGAATCTTAAACGCTTTCCTCTAACTATAGACCTAATTCACTTCTTCCGGTTCTTTGTAAAGTAATGGACAAATTTATTTATTCACAAACCCTTAAATATTTGAAAACTCTCAAAATTTTGCACGATGGGCAGTAAACTACGATTCAGCTAAGAAAAAGGCACGCGATCATAAGTTCTGTCTCACTTTCAAATTATTTCTCTTTTGGTTGTTCACACACTATTTAAACGAAGCGATTAGAAAGAAATAGTTGATTGACGTCTTTATTTGTATGACGCCTGTGGCTTTTTTTCTGAATTCTACTATACAGGTTTCGTCGCAAGAGATTTACAGCAGATATTTTCTCCTATGTATTACACAACTATATTAAGTCTTGAATTTCTAGCACTCCTCACTAAACTTTGTTCTTGGCTCTCTAGCTATCTTTCTGATCGGCGAATATCAGTTATTGTGAATTCCTACTCTTCAAGCTTTCACCAAGTAAATGCTGGAGTCCCTCAGGGCTCAGTTCTGGCACCAACATTGTTTCTTCTTCACATCAACGACCTTCTCCCGTCCACAACTAATTCCATTCATAGTTTCGCCGACGATAGTACTCTTCACTCCAGTTTTCAGGTTCCTAAACCCATCACTAAACCTGATTTGGAAAACAAACGCAGAGCGATGCAGATATCTCTTTCACAAAACCTAACTTTATTATTAAATCGGGACACCAAAGTTCTCGTCCAATTTAATGCATCCAAAACATAATATTGTTCCTCGTCGCGGAAAAACTTATCAAATACTCACCTTTTACTTATGAGTGTCCAAGTCACATTTGATCTTGCGGGCGTCACATTATAGAATAACCTTATCGGTCATAAACACATTGTATCTATAGGCAGAGGCTCCAAAAAACTTAACATTCTTTTTTGAGCCAAAAGTATTTTATGTTTTACCCATCTAATATTGATCTGTAATACCTTAGAAACGAAATATGTTATGGTAGCAATAATACCTGCTATCACACCTAGGGCATTATAAGCGGGCATTATGATAATGCCCGCTGATAATGCCCGCTTATAATGCCCTAAGGAGCTAATATGGAAATTTTATTGCTTATCCAATTTTATTTCTCTCCCAATAAAGATCAAGTTTATACAAACATATGTATTAAAATAAAATCAATAACTTACCAGTTCCTGAAAATATGCCATTAAAACGGTTTCGGTTATTTGAAGAATTGCGTTCGCATCTTTCCAAATACCAAATATGCCATACTTCCGATCATACTGTTGCCTTAATTTAACTGGCAAAAGATTTTCGGTCGCTTTTATGGCCTTTTCTCTTATATTTTGTGGAATTTCTTCCATTTTGAGCAAATCGTTAAATAAAAATGCCAACTGACTAACTGATAGAAACATCAAAGTCAAACTTAACACCAGTCATTATCTACTTACGTATACAGGTACAGGTGCAACTTATTTTTTATATTGCGAATAAATAATGTAATTAGTCATTGAAAAACTCTTTTTGGGTAAAACATAAAGCATTGTATGCACCACGGGCTTTACTGGACTATAATGCCCATCAGGTCGAAATCTTCAGGGCATTATAGTCCTAGTAACGTCCTTGATACATAAATAGCTATATCCTCTTCTAATTTATACACTCTGTATGTATTTCAAATTCGACCTTTTCTGGAATATTTATTTATTTATTTTGATTCTATTTAAAGAAGAGCTGTTTGCGGTATTAATGATCTTTTACTTACTGAAAGGCTTCCTTCTCTGGTCCATTGGGGGTTGTTAAAATAAAAGAACTTAATTAAATAATAATTAATCTAATTTTTGCTTACGGCACCCATGCTACGTTAGTATTTAGGTGTGTCTTCAGTCTTCGTGGATTATCCAAAGATTAAAAAAGATAAAATTTATTAGCAGTACTCTTAAAAATTCAAGAGGTACCCACGATGTTAAATATATAAAAAAAAATTAATATGTTTTAGGCTTGTCGAGGCCGCGGCAAGAAAACACTGCGCAGGCGCAGCAGCGGCGGCCCAGAAACGGTCAGTGCTCCAGGTGAAGGGGGTTCCGCAGGCGGGTCCGACGTTTTGGCGCGTTTCTTGCGCGCAGCTTCATCGGCGTTCCACATCTGGCGAAAGCCCCGACGCGCTGCTGGCTCGGCGCCGCGGTTCTTTGCCGGTAGAGGTCCTTACTGTTGGACACTCAGGTAAGAACATTACCATTTAATGTACAGTCGCAGACAAAAACCGTCCATCCAGTTTACTTTTTTAACGGGTTTGTTTATTTGAAATTTACCTAAAATATTAATTTTCAAACAGAGAAATCCGTTAAAAAAATACTGGGTGGACGGTTTTTTTGTCTGCGATCGTACAAGGCGGTCCATAATGTATGCAACCAATGGCAAATAAAAATGTTTCCATTAGTTTACACTTTTTGTGGACCACAAGGTATATTAGACATTTTATTATTTTATTGATTTAATATTTTTTTATTTTTGCAGTGTTTTGACGGTTACCAATCCGCCATTAGGGCAGTCCGACAATGCAATAAGGACCAACCTTTAAAAGAAAAAAAACAGACGACTGACATCTTCAAAAACGTTTTTCACCTGTTTAGCTCATTAGTTGTAAGAATCATTAATCGTATTCGTAATTTATTGATAAGAATATTGAACAAGCCAAATATCCATTTAATAAATGTCTATTCAGTCGTGTCATTTCAAAAGACTTAGGGAAAAGTATAAGGAACGTATAATATTTCTTGAACAGTTAAATCCACTGTTAATACAAAAAAAAAAACAATACACATTAGAGACATTTTGCACCTCTTAAAATAACAGACGTTTTTTGGCCTCCTTATGGTTATCGTGATTAAACCTAACGATTACGGCAGCAGTTTTAGACAGAGATTTTGCAGCCTCTTTTAAGAAATGCGTCTGCGCTTTCGATACATAACCTTATTATTTTCACCGATTTTAAAGTTAACGAAAAATCAGTATTTACTTTTATTCTTCATAAGATATAAATTCATATTTAAATATATGCAAACACTTCTGTTGATTTCGTTTTTTAAAGTAGATGCAAACAATACAGTATAAGCAAAACACAAAAAGTAAGGTTAAGTTTGGTAGTAGAATAAAAAGCAAGTGTGCCAGATTGTAACATCTAAATTAATTACTGATTTAGAATATCCGTAAAAGTGCAAGTCCGTTTTAATTTCCTAACACTATTTGAATTTTATTACTGCTATAAATTTTTGGCTAATTAGAGCCTATGTATAAATGATATTTTTATTAATACGGCATTAAAATTTTAACCTTTTAAATAATTGATATTAAAATTCCTACAAACCGGCAACCACGCAGTTTAACAATAACGATAACGATAAGCTCTTCAGTATTCATCCGTAATTAAAGGAGTCCGGTATGGTTAATAACGATAACGAATCATGTTTGCGTTACTGCGCAGTCTTAGAATAACGTTAACCACAACGGAATTGCAAAATAAGGGGTGCAAAATGTCTCTAATATTCGATAAAACGATAGAAAAAGACTCAACGACACAACACATATAAATTTAAAAACAAAAAACGTTTATATTGGCTCATAAGCCAGTCAGTTCTTATTATTTTTACTGAGCGGTATTAGCGAATTTTCATAAATGCCCTCTGCTAACCACCGCGTCCGACGGAGAAACAATACAATTAATTATAATTGTCGACGTTTAAATATTATCAGTTTCAAAAGCCCAAACGGAGCTTAAAAAACAAATGTACAGGGTGTTTCATAACAAACACATTTGTTGGATATTACTCTCAAAAGTGGCTAACATGGAAAAAACTAATTCTCCACTACATAGAAATACTTTACGGAAAAAAACTACACAATTAACCTATTTAAAGTTTTTTTTTAAACTTCAATAGCAAATGAGTGAAAGAAAGTTGTATAAATGGGCAAAATCTAAAAATCACCCTGTAGCTTCACGATAAATTGCAATAGACAAGAATTGTTCTCACTATAGTTGTTGTTTCAAAATAGGAGGTCTAGTGACAGCTAGTGCTGCAGTGCAGCAGAGCTCCAAAAAAAAACTCTAAATAATAAAAAATAAATAGTTACGTAATCTACGTAACTAACATATTTTCTAAGAGTTACCAAAAGCAAATAATATAATATTATCAAAGACAATTATAACTATAATTGTTTTTGATATTATGCATTCGTCCTCGCAGTAACGGCATGGCTAAATTCGGATATTATCTGAGATGTTGTAGTGCAGATTGCTATCTATCTCAGCTATACAATCTTTTAAATTTTGCTATCCTTATGCCTGTGCTCGACAAAGTCTCAGACCTAATAAACGAACGCGCGCCAGCGAACCGTGTGAGCGTCAACAGTCGACCAGTGGAATAACCTAACGACTTACGCTAAAGTTCTGAATTATTATTTATTTGGGCCACATGACGGAGCTCTACGAGCTCGTTCGAACACCCCCGCTACACTCCGCCTGCCCCTTGCCAATCATCACCGCCTACAACAAAGCCGTAATTTAACCTGAAGAATTCGCTGAAGGTTGTCCAGCGGAGCGCGGTATAAACGTTATTGTTCCGAGTTTTTACGTCTAGTTTACGGCGGGTTGGACATTGGACTTAAAAACATTAATAATAGAGTGCGTGTGGTTTTGTTTTGTATTTTTGAGAATTTTTTTAAATATTTATATGAAGAAAAGATTGAATTGAAAGCAAAAGGTAGACCATTACCAGATATTATTATTGAGAAAGCTGTACTCGTATTCTGTATCTCGATAGAAAAGAAATTTCCTAAAATTGCCATATGATTTACATAGCATAGAAAGGAAATTTCTTCTCTATCGAGTTACAGAATCCGCCTGCTGGTGTAAGTAGAGGAAAAAGTTATACACACAAATTTAATAGAGACATTTATGCAAAAAATAAATGGATTTGTGGATGTAACAAAAACATTCTTTATACTGTATTCCCTGCTTACATATTATTTTATCTCTAGACAATTTTAATGAAAAAGTGATTACAAAATTTGCAAGCAGAAAAAAGCGTAGTATAGACTTAGTTTACAAAAAATAGGAAAGCTTTTTTTTTATTTTTTTAATTGCAAAACACCTTAAAATTTTTACACGAGCCGCCACTGTCAAAAGACCCATATTAGAGTTTTTATTTTCGATACGGTTTTCGAGATACCTCGTTAAACCATCGAAAATTAAACACCTTGTACATTTCCTTATACTTTTCTCTTTGTCTTACTCATAAAATCATTAGGAATTTTTATGTATCCAAAAATGAGTGCAATGATCGTCGGTTAAATTATAGGATGTACCTTTCTTCCGAATAATCAATTTAGTATGTAAGGCAAAAACTATCGAGTTACAAAATATTTATTTCAGACTTTTCGTTTGGTTTTTTCGTAAGTTTTGTGTGTTCGTGAGCATATTTTTACTACTTCGACGAATATTAAAGATTAGGTTTAATTTTTTCTATTGGACTGTTGTTATTTTTCGGTTCATTACTGTACTGTCATCTTTCCGATTAAAAAAAAAATGTTCATTAAGAAAGATACAGATATATTTATAAAAAAAGGTGTAGAAGGATTAGAAACAGAAATACCTTACCTTACTTTTTATGTAAAACCGGCTTCCTCAAACTAACTGTTTGAAGGAAGTTAGCACATGTCATAGGTTTTCAAAAATTTACAGCATAAGGCCTAGACTACCATAATGAGCAGAGGGTATATTTATTCGTTTCAAGTAGCAGCAGCAAGGCTTTTTGCTCACGTATATTGCAGGCGCCTGAATCCTAATTCTTTTATGCTACAATAAAGATCAAAGGCAACGCTCTAACAATCTGTAAATAAATCGTGGCATTTTTTAATAACAAAGTGAAATTTGTTTATTTATTTGGTCATCCTGATGTAAAAACGAGTGCAAGCCAATGTTTTCTTAATATACCTCAGACAAAAATCGGTAAAAAGAGCCAGTTTTACGCAAAAATAAAGTAAGTTACCTCTCTTTTTAATACTTGTACGACTTTTGTGATTAATTGATTTTCTGTTACATTGGAAAAATCTTTTAAAACTTTTTATCTCTTGAAAAGTTTTTAAAACACGCTTCTTAAAAATTTCCGTTATTGTGTTATAAAATCACGAATTTGATCATTTTTAGACTATTTTAGTATAAATTTATAACTTTACACCCGGTACTTATATCATAAATATACAGGGTGTATCTAAAAAGTGCAGAAAAAATGGCTACTACAGATTCTTGAGGCTAAAATTTGACTATCTAACCCAACTTACCTTAGTCCAAAAGTGGATGATGATTTCAGAGATACAGAACGTCAAAAATTCAATCTGGTTTTAATTTTTTATAAATTATATTTGTTTCTAATAGGAATTGGTGTATTCCTTTTAGGGTTTAGAACCGCCCGGAACAACACCAAAAGTGTTCCTTTTAATTGCAGTCTATTGTATTTTTGACGGTTTTGACACTCTTGACAGTTCAAGAACGGTTTCGGGCGGTTCTAGAGCATAAAGGAATACACCAAATAGGTGTGTTGTCACAATATTTGGCTAGAGGCGGTTTTTGATATATAAAAATATGAGAATCTGCCGTTAATTTTATTTAAAAGTGTACGGGCGAGAACTCTTATCATTTAACAAATTTTATCTAACAAAAAGTATACCTGGCAAAAGTTAATTTGAGCAGCCACATTGAAATATCTGGATTTCGAAAAATAAGAGATAAACTATACAGGGTGTTTCAGAACAATATACCGATCTTTAGGAGTGTTTATGCTTGGGTGATTTTAAAAGGAAGAGATTAAATAAACATTCGTCCTAATTGGTTTAAATCTTGAGATACAGGATGGAAAAGTTTTTAAAAAATAGGATTTTTCCCACTCTGTATCTAAAAAGGAAACCAATTGGAACATATGTAGGTACATTTGAATTTTTCTCCTTAATATGACCTAAGGATTCACACTCTTAAAATTCAGCATCTTATTTTAAAATACTCCGTATAGTTTGAATCTAGCCATACATAGTCCCTGGGCCAGTAATGAAATTGACTTGATGAAAATAAAACTTTTAAAACCTCATTAGTGGGGTTTGTTTTCACGACTATTCATACCGCCATATATGGAAGCCGCGCTTTAATCCAGCCTGTCAATGTCAAATTTTTCGGGTGTCGGACTGGGCGACCGCGTCTTTTTGTCGAACAAATTTACCACAATATTTTACATGCATTTTTAAACATTGTGCCAAAAATCGTAAGTGGTACAGTCACAAAACCATAAGATCCATGGACATGTTTTGGTTATCGGATTGGGCGGGTTTTGGAACTGTAACCGTTACCATTTTTGGCACAATGTTTAAAAACTAAATGTAAAACATAAACCTGTCCGACGAAAAAGTGGTCGTTCGCCCAGTCCGACATCCGAAACATTTGACATTGACAGGCTGGTTAAAGCGCCGTTAACGGTATGAATATTCGTGGTAGACTCGTCAAAAGAACCCCCCTAAAAAGGTTTTAAGTGTTCTTATCATGGAGTCAAGGTTATTACTGGCCCATAGACTAACAGAAAGTGATTTTTTTATAATGAAGATATCTTACAAACGTCTGCTTAATCAACTTCTACCGCATGTAATCTTTTGTAGGTAAAACATGTAAAAGAATAAAAATTTGTATCTAAAAGTTAAGTACAAAGCAGCTCAAAAAAGTTATACTAGGTGACATAGAAATCCGAACACCCAGTTTAAATGGTTTTATTTTAATAAAATTTTATATAAGTACTTACTTAATGAAGCATAATAAGTAAATGATAAAAATTTCAAAATTATTGCATTGGTTTAAAGCCCTTTTACCTTTAATAATGTGTGGATGCACCCCGATGTGTTACGCATTCTCCAACGCGCCTAGGCATGCTTCTGATCAGGTGGTCAATGTCCTCCTGTGGTATCTCATTCCAGGCAACCACCAATTCCTCTCGAAGTGCTTCTAGAGTCTGAGGAGGACGTTGCAAATTGAGCAATCTCCTACCCATCATATCCCACATGTGCTCAATTGGGGATAAGTCGGGAGATCTTGGTGGCTATGGTAACAATGTGACGTCATTACGTTGAAAGAAGTCTATTGTGACTCTTGAAACATGTGATCGGGCATTATCTTGTTGGAAAGTTGGATTTGCCAGTGTCAAGATAGGGTAAAAGATGGGGTTCTAGAACTTCTTGGATATAACGCTGCGCGTTCATGTTACCTTTGATGAAGATTAAAGGTTACCTGGAGCCATAAGCTATAGCACCCCAAACCATAACCCCAACAGTGTAATGAACATGTCTTTCAACAAAAAACTGTGGATTCCTCCTTTCACCACGTCGCCTTCTAACCCTGGCTCGACCATCGTGCATGCCTAAACAAAATCGAGACTCGTCACTAAAGACAATACTGTTCCATTCCTGATCCCAGAGTGACCGTTGCGTTGTCTGCACCACTCAAGGCGATTACGTCGGTGTTCTCGAGTTAAAGGAGGACCCAGTGTGGCCGGTATGAAAACAGGCGAAAACTTCTCATTCGTCGGTAAACACTTCGCATGCCAATAGGTCTTCCGTGTTCTGCAAACCATTCATTTGCAATGGACCTGGTAGTGGAGAAACGGTCCCTTAAGGCCAATAATCTTAGGCGGCGATCTTCACGGTCTGTTGTTCTACGGCGGCGTCCAGTGCCCCTTGCTCTTTGCGTACGGCTTTCTTAAAGCCATGCCTGACAACACCTAACCACAGTGTCTACACAAGTCCAGCTTCCCGAAGTCCCACTATACGGCCCCTATCAAACTCACTAAGTTGACGAAATTGTACAGGTCTTCGTACTCTAGGCATCGTAACCAATCGTAAGGAATGTCAACAACCAAAATCCGCAAAATTTGGATCTTTACTGCGGCTGCAATATTAATTTTTAGATCGTTAGTGAATTAAAAAAAACAGTATAAAAACCGGAATGTCGAACTGATAAGGCTGAAAATTTTATCAATTGTTATTTACAGTAAGATAAATAAATTCACTAAACTTCATTAAAATAAAACCATTTAAACTGGGTGTTCGGATTTCTATGTCACTTAGTATATTTCGTTTTGAATGTCTGCAAGAATCCTCCTCACCTCCCAAATCCTCCTCTAGTCGAATATTATGATAATACACCTACTATTAACAAAATTATTTACAAAAAGAACAAAAACAGATTATATTTTTAACATACAGTATCTCCGAAATCATCTACTCTTGACTACGGTAAGCTGGGTTAAATCCTCATATTTTAGTCTCAGGAATTTGTGCTAGTATCGTTCTCGATCCTTTTAAAGACACCCTGTACAAATCACATTTGTTTTAAATCGAAGATGACAGTTCATAATATTTTGTGCAATTTTTAGGTATCAAACAACTCTTAATGTAAAATTAGGTTAAAAATCGGCCCTAACAAACATTGTTTTTTCTATTATTGATTAGTAATAAACGAAATATTGTAATCTTTGTGCAACTTCTCCCCAAAAAAACATGTTATTCAGTAATTGATTGTTCAATGTGATGATTTCTTTTGTATCGTGCTGTACGTGTAGGTTCTGTGTAAAGGTAGTTAGAGAACAGCAAGCAGGAACCACAGAAAATTGACTTATCTAATGCCCGACACACAATCCGATAGATCTGCACAAGTATATCTACGCAGGTCCGGAAAGTGTGTGCTGGGCATTACAAATACTATTTTTTTTCCATTTTTATATTTTCAAAAATCGTAGTTTAAAAAAGGTTTGATCTTGTTTTAATTATTATAAACACTTTTGTACTTACGTTAGTTTTTTATGTCTGAAACCTGTTAATATTTTTTTTTTTTTGTACCGGTAAAATGCCTTTTTTAATTGTTATATCACTAAGATAAAGTACTTCATTTTAGTCATAGATAGAAGATTTTAGTTTTGTGCCTACTAGATTTTATTTTTAATATGAATTTCTCCACTTTAATAGTGTAAACGAAACGTCAAATGTATTAATTCTTTTAGTTCATGTATCTCTAAATTCATAATTTGACAGTTTGTGAATAAATTTAATAGAAATTATCGAAAATTATTAATAATAAATTTGAATGATTCAGAATTTAAAATTATAAAATTTATTTGGTGGTAAAGAAATTTAGTATAACACATGCATAATGTCTCCCATTCATAAATAGGATATTTGAGAAATTTTCTGTGGTTGTCTGACGGAGCAAACTGTATAGAGAAAATTTAATGAATACATTTTTATTATTAATTTTTTTTTGCAGTTTGTTCTATGGTGTTTGTATTATACCAACCCAAATATTTGGTAAAAAATAATCAAAGTTAGTAACTAGGCCACATCCCTTAGAAAATAGTAATGTAAGTTTTTGGCACAAAATGTAGGTTTCTTTTTTATTAAAATGTTTTACATCCCATATTAAAGATTCGTTAAAATTTATTACTACTAAACTTTGGCAAAAAAAAAAGAGAGACATATATTTTATCTGCGTTTGAATCTACAGCTAATCTATTACAATATAAGAGGAAAAAGAGATAAATACAGAAGGGGGATTACCTAACGGAGATTACCATGGGTTCACGGGTTACAAGCCAAAGCTGATAGTTTCCTATATTATCATGTGGCTAAATGAAAACTCGTGTACAAAATACATAACCACAGATGTCACCAAGCTAAAATCGATTTCTTTACGTTTGTATTTTTCCCAAAGAACTTTTCTGTCAGTTAATGTTTAAAGTTTTAAAATTTGATGGCCTAATATATAATTATTTTTTAAATATAGCATGCAAAATAAAATAAAAACTATATTTTGTGCCAAAGAAAAACTAAATTATAAGTATACCCACCACATTCATGTAACCAAAAACTTTATCTACTAGGACCACTTACTTCCCGTTCAGGGCAGTTCTTAAAAAAAAAAAAAACGTTTTTTTATAACAATAAAATGGCGATAATGTCTGCTTGGTAATAAACCATTTTTAATCCTGAGATAACCCTACAAAAAAATCTGGGGTCTTCAAATCATGAAAATGTGACGACCAAGAGAAGCTTTAAAATAAGAAATAAAACGTAAAAATATATTTTCGCTGAAGCAAAAACATTTTTTATACTGCCCTAAACAAAGAAAATTTACACAATATTAACAGGGTTAAAAATAAAACAAAAAAAAATGGTTAATCCAAATAAGACTGGTAGAAAGAATGACATTAGGGCGGTGTACAGTTGATGTTAGCCAACCTAGGTTTTTGGTCAAAAAAGATGTTACGCTTAATATCTAAGTTCAATCTACGATTACTCATCGTTTGAAAAATAAATTGATGAAGAAAATAAAACATTCATGTTTTTATGAAATATTTTGTTTTATTTAAAAATCCGAAAAATACCCGGTTCCTTCATAAGGGTTAAAAAAGTGATTTACTCATTGAACCAGTAAAATCGTTTTTTTAATGTTTTTAGATGTACGTGGTGCATCAAGCCATGAAAATACTTTCCGAAGTCGGATAAGACATTATTTTAACACGCTTTTATTAACTTGGGTTGTAACTATCTATCTGGCTGCCTATGTAACGGAATCTTTGAGCCTAATTTTAACCAACTTCCAGCTATTCGATTTCTTTGAAACTTTGCACACGTATTAAGGACCCATGACAATGCAATAATCTGCAAACAGTATCCCTTTATCTTTTTTTAATCGCCAGGAAAAAAAAATTCCATTATATTATAAAAACAACACCTAGGATGCCATCTGTTGGAAAAATTTCAAACTTTGCTATTAAATGAAGAAGAAATTTTTAGTGGATTACAAAATGTTGGCAACAGTCCAAACATTGCCTGGATTGCCATCTGTTGGCAAAATTTGAAACTTTGCTACTTAATGAAGAAGAAATTTTTAGTGAGTTGCAATCTTTTGCAAATTTTAAAATTTGCTACCATTGTCATTTCATAGGGGCTGGTTATTTTCTTTTTGCTGCTTAATTAAATAGTATGTTCTAATTTACTGTTATATTAAAATTTTGTGCAATATAACGAACTAAAAAATGAAAAATAATTAATAGTTTAAAAAACTAAAAAAACACGCTTTTATATGCAACCGAACTAAAAATTAAAAAATAATTTTTCATTAAAAAAATATTTTCACTTCATAGTAAAAAGCGTGGGGTGCATTTTACTATTTTTCATAACTTTTCCATCATAGATATTGGCAAATATAATAATTATAACATTTAATATATTAAGCACCCCACGCTTTTTACTATGAAGTGAAAATATTTTTTAATGAAAAATTATTTTTTAATTTTTAGTTCGGTTGCATATAAAAGCGTGTTTTTAATTTTTTAGAAAACTACTGTGTAAAAGACTTTTTTGTCATGATATTAGGTTTGTTCCAGCAGGCTGTCAGAAATGTTTGCAACCGTTCGGATTCTGCGCACGTCAAACTTGTCGTTCCAGCAGTGCCATGTTTCTAACATTATACAATTGTTTGCTGTTTCAGCAGTAGTTTTAAGATGTTGGAGACATGTTGGAAACTGTTTGAAAAGTTTGCAAACTTTCTTCAAGCATTACTGACAATTTTTAACATAACCTTTCTTGTATTGACATATAAGCAGTATGCACGCCTTGTTTATTTTTCGTTCCAGCAGAAAACTGTTGCCAACATTTCTGACTAATGTTTGTAATAATTTCTGCGTTTTACGATTGTTGCTAACATGTTTCCAACATTCTGCTGGAACAAACCTATTGAAACCCTTTGATCATATACATATCATCAGCTAAGTCGAAAGGTTCACTGGCAATGTGTGAAAGAGACGATCTTACGCGTGTAGAATACCAACAGGTAGAGATTAAATAAGTAATTCCGGTATATAAACAAGCCGGTTCAATAAACAGTGCGTCGAATTGTAGGAAAAAATACCGAAATTTATATTTAAATAACAATTTATGGTAGGTTTATATCTGACATTTATTGCATGATATTTATGTCAGGCAGAAAGGTACACAATAAATAAATTCCATCAGACATAAACTTTTGACAGTTTACATTAGCCAGAATTGTCTGCCTGACATAAATATCTTGCAATAAATGTCAGATGAAAATCTACCATTAAATGTATAATTCAGGGCTTCCCAAACTGTGGTCGCGACGCCCTAGGGCGTCGCGGGTTTATGCGGCAAAGCCGAAGTTAAGCCATTTCTAAAGAAAAATTTATAGAAATTGTACATCCCTTCCAAAAAAGAACGTATAACAGGGCACTTGTTATCAGTAAGCGATCACTTGGAACACTAACCAGAACCAACCTATAAAATTTGTTAAGAGGACCTTTTTTTGCTTGTCGGTATTTGAGGTAAAGATCTTTTGATTTTGTTTGTCGGTAGTACAAAGTTGAGGTTAAGCCCTTTTTTTTTTGCTTGTCATATTTGAGGTGAGAATATTTTGTTTTTGGTGGTCGGGAATAGAGATTTGAGGTAAAGACCTTTTTCTTTGATTTTCGGGTGTTCAGTGGCATCGTAAGCCAGTTGCAAGCTTCCCAGGGCGTCACAGAACAAATAAAGTTTGGAAACCCCTGGTATATGTGTTATGTTTAATAATGTGTTAAATGTACAAATCGTATCAGCTATTTATAAAAGTATATCGAAATGTTTACTGTCTCCCTTTTTACCTAAATCAAAAAATTGAAACTCAAATATCGATTTTTATAACTTTTTAAAAAACTTTTATTTTTCTGTAAAAAGATACAGAACACTTAATATTAACTCCTTAACGGTTAGATTTGGCTACACGTTCCAATTCATCCTTCTTTTTGATGGCGTATGAGTTTGATGAACCCTGAAAGCAATTAAAATCCACATAAGAAACACAATTTACAACAAATTCTATACAAAACATTCAAAATAAGTATCAGACCTGTATACTAATAATCAACATGATGTATTTCTGACAAGAGGTGTCAGAAAAATAAGTAAATCATCATAAAAAAAATTACCTCTAAAAAACACACTTTCTCCAAAAATTATCGCTAATTTTTTTTTTTTTTCTTTTATCTTTGGACAATCCACGAAGGCTGAAAACCTAAATACTAACGTACCGTGGGTGTCTTAAGCAGGGTAAGAGGAAGTTTGTTAACACGGGACTTAAAAACTTGAAGATTTGGGGGAAGGAAAGACCTCCCCTGGCAGTAGGTTCCACAGTCTAGAAACTCTAGGGATAAAAGAACGAAAGAAATGGGAAGTTCGGGGCCTGTCCAATTAAACTTTATAGGGATGCATACGCGCGGCACCAAGAGTTTCTCTGTTGTAAGCTGCAAGAGGAGGGACTATACTGGATAATTCGTCGGAGCAGAAGCCGTAAAAGTATCTATAGAAGAGCGATAGATCTCCCACAGCTCGACGATGGGCAAGAAAAGCAAGTCTTTGAGTAAGTAAAGGATCATTAATGAGACGAACAGCCCTTCTTTGAATGGCATCAGGAATGCTGAGGGTTGTAGGGGATGCCATTCCCCAGACATGAGAACAATATTCCAGAGAGGGTCGAATTTGGGACACATACAAAGTGTATACATTGAAAGGAGAAAAATACTTTTTGGCTCGAAAGAGAAATCCAAGCTTTTTTGAAGCCGCAGTGGCTATAGATACAATGTGTTTATGCCAGTTAAGGTTATTCTCAAATGTGATGCCCACAAGGTTAAATGTGTCCCCGCTCTGCAAAACCTGGCCACTTATAAGCAAAGGATGAGTGTTTAATGATTTTTTTTCGTGACAAGGAACATGATGGTCGATTTTTTTAATAAACTTCAATACAAAAATGCTTTCATTTAAATAGCCATATTTCTTTTTATAATTAAGTTATCAAGACAAAAAAAAAGAAGAAATGTTAAGGAAATATACCCCAAAGGGTAATTTCAATTTTGATATTTTCCTTTAGTTAGTTGTGTTAATACATCAATTATTAAAGGTAGTATATTTAGAAGATTATTACTATATGACATTTATTTTAGTGGCTAAAAATACAACTTTCTACCTTAATAAAACTTCTGCCAAAGTTACAAAAAACCTTAAACGAATTTGGTTCATGTTATTTCAAATAAACTACTAACCTTTGCGGCATTGATTAATTCATCAGCCAAACATTCAGCGATGGTTTTAATATTTCTAAAGGCGGCTTCACGAGCTCCTGTGCACAGCAACCAGATAGCCTGGTTGACCCTTCTTAAGGGGACACATCAACAGCCTGTCTTCTTACTGTACCAGCCCTACCTTAAAAACAAAGAAAAAAAAATGTGATACCCAAACTACACTATTAAATTTTCTGAAAATTTTATAGACACTTTAATATATCCTTATATAGGATATCTATAAACTGTGGTGCCAAACTGCAACTGCTTTGGTAGATTCCTTTCATCAACATAAACAAAAACTTTATATAAACATGAGCCCGAAATTTCTTTATTTTAAAGACACAGGACACAAAATTTTATTTTTTTCTTCTTAAGAATCATTAACGCGATTTTGTTGTACAAACTCAATTAAATGAGGGGCCTAGTTTCAAACTGTACAATCTTTAAAATTAGATTTAGAGAACACTCTGTCATAGATGTAGCCATGACCTAAAAAGTAAACTTTTGGGACATTTATCTCACTGTTGTATTAACAAGTATAAATGGAGATTGTACACTTTGAAACTAGACCCCTCAACAAATTTTTCCAAAATAAGTTTATATTTTAATTTTTTTTTTTAATTTTAAACACCCTGTACCTTGAGAATGAAAAATTTCCGGACGCATGTTTATATGTTTCTTTCTTACTTTATTGAAAGGATTTCCCCATATCATTTGTCACTACAGTTCACAAGACCCTGTATATAAAAATACATACCAATACGAGTGGAGTCTTCACGTGGTCCAGAGTTAATGATGGCTGTAACTAAAACCTGAAAATAAAAAGCAACACATGAAAAAATGTAAAAATAAAGTATGCACAACAAATATAAAAAATGGTGTCTATCAGATTATCAAATCACCAAAGTTACTTTCTGCAGAGGTGTCAGAAAAATAAGTTGTGTTGTTTCATCATAAATAAAAAAATGTAGAGAAGTCAGTCACTTTAATTATATTAGATTAATTTTTTTAAATCTAATAATTTTTTAAAAATCCTTCCAAAATCAGGCAAATAATTATTTTGCCAATTATCTTTTAAGTGCAACACAAAATATAATAAATTTAATAGAGCTGTTAAAAAAATAAATTAAATAATTAAAATAAAAGGTAAATATTTTATTATATAATTTTACTAATTTAAAATAAACAATAATTACCTGTAGAGGGTTTTCTCCTGTTAACAAATGGATAATTTCAAAGGCATGTTTAACAATACGAACTGCCATTAGTTTCTTTCCATTGTTACGTCCATGCATCATCAGGGAATTGGTCAATCTTTCAACAATGGGGCACTGAGCCTTACGGAAACGTTTGGCCGCATACCGACCAGCAGAATGTGGCAGATATTTAGCATTCTTTTCTTTAACAGCGATATAATCCTAAAAATAAAACTATAGGTTAAAATTTTGAAAATTTACTTTGTAAGAATATAATTTGCAAATAAAAAATATATCAGATCATGCGGATCAACAAGTAAATCTTTCTGAAGAGGTGTCAGAAAATGTGCTTAAGATATCATCATAATAACATTGGAAAGCAGTTCCCAATGCAAATATTAAAAACTGAAAGCTAAATTTTTTTTTCATGATAGTTTATAGGTAATTTAAAAAATATATATTCTCGTTTTTAAATTTGCCTCACCTGAAGGGACATATCGGAAACCTGTACATCATCGCAGTTCCATTTACCAAAAAGTTTGATTTCAGGCAATTCTGCGATTTTTGGTGCCACAGCTACACCTGTGTCTTCGCCCCAGTTGTCAGACATGGTTATTTCTTACCTAAAAATGCAAATCTTTGTGTATTTTACAGTTTATGTAAGGGTAGCTGTTGTTTATAGTTAAGGTGACTTCAGATTATATTTTAAGGGTATCAACAAAGTGTTTTCTGCCAAGAGGTGTCAGAAATGTTATAAAGATCATCATTAAAACTTTTTCTTAAACTAAGCAAGATAAATTTGGGTTAAGTTTTAAAAGAAAAATGGGTAAACAAACTTTTATAAGGGTAAGCCTAAGTTCTGGATCATTTTTAACAGATTAAAAATGAAATACTACCACAAAAAGATTCTTAAAGTTTACAAAACTGATATAGCACCAAATAAATAGTCGTATACGTTTAAAATTTGAAAAATAAATAAAAAACTACAACACGTGTAAGCACTACATAACCATAAGTTTAAGAAGTTACATTAGGTAATTTGATAATACAAATCCTACATTTTTGTTTAAATAAAAATAAAATGAATCTTTTAAAACTTACGTTTGCGATTATATCCAATAAAACACAAGCTTTTTCACTTAAATAAAAGTTATTCGGCTACACGGTGCGTTATACACGAGCAGCCATTTGTAAAAGAACGTCATAATGATTCCGGAACAGGAAAACACCGGGCGCCCTCTACAATCGTACAACCCTTTGGTCGTGTTCAGTCTCCAATTCTGGTTAAATATTTTTCGAAAGAACGGTTACTTTGGTTAAAATACACAGTTTATTGTGTTTTCATGTTACTAATTTAAATTAAACACGTAACTTTAAAAACTAAAAAAAACGGTATTTTCCTAATTAGTTTGAAGTATCCTTTTAAAAATATCACATTGGTAGGTGACCAGGCTGTCTCTAGTAGGTATATGCTTAAAGATTTCCAATTCAGTGGTTTTTTGAATATAAATTGATTAAAAAACTTCGTTTTGACTTATGTAAATTAACGACGATTGATGGTAAGGAGGCATAATGTTTAGTCCCGTGCACCCAAGCGACATTACTTGCCCTTTAGAGGTACATCAAAGGTATATGATTCCGACGACCGCGACGAATCATACCTTAAGGTATGATTCTAGCCAGAACTAACCTTTTTGTATTTTGTGGTAGATTCCGAGGACGGATTCCGGCAGTCAGCTTACTGCTGAAAAGCGTTTTCGTCGTAAAAGTTGGTGGAAACGGGCATTAAGTAAACTATTTATGTTGCCAGAATGTAACTCAATTACAGTAAAAGCCAAAAAATTAATGGCAACATTAAGCCGGCTGTCGATGAGAGCGGTTTTCCGCTCGCGGATGATAATTCAGCGTTGTGATTGGTTAGTGCAAATTTAAAATGCTTTTCCCGCCAATCACAACGCTGAATTATCATCCGCGAGCGGAAAACCGCTCTCATGGACAGTAGGCTTTAAAGAGTTTTTTTAATTTAGTATCCTGTGCATTACTGTCACAAGGTAGTGTAATGGTCGGTTCCAACGGTTCATTAAATATGTGAAATCGGTAAACGCAGCGAAAATATCTTGAGCATTTTCAACCAAATTACTAGTTTTTTTTTCTAGTTAGGTAACCGTAAATAGAATCGGAACACAGCTTAACATTTTTTTGACAATTTTGCTGTCAAAACTGTCAACTCCTACGTCACCCATACGTCAATTTTCTACAAAAAACATTCTCAAAATGATATGTTTTTGGGCAAAGAACAACAAATAAAATATTTAATTAAGCCATTTTTTGGGTGAAAACCTTGACCAAGCCTTCAGCAACAATAAAACGTGCAATTCACTTTACAAATGACTTTGGAAGATCCGTTTTTGTCGTCAAAGAGTAAGAACTTGGCTTACACACCTTTGCATGCAGTTTTCCAGTGGTTTTTCTTTTTGTTTTCTTTTAAAAAGTGTGTATTTTACGTTGTTATTGATGTTAGTTTGTAGATAAATATAATATAAGGGCTTTGGGTCCAAAATTACATTAACAACAGTAAAAAAAAAGGTGGTAATTACTTCACGAAGAGGTCATGATAGATACCCCTCGGTTTTTTTTTTAATTAAAAGTATATAAAGTTGATATGTTATTTCAGATGACATTCTTTCTTTTAGTGAAGTCTTCAGAGCACTAAAGAAAACCAGAGGATTGTACCGTCGATGGTCTGAGTTTCAGAACGAGTCTGATCTCATAACTAAAGATGAAATAGAATGGACAAACACTGAATTGAAAAATTCTTTACGTAGCATCGAATGGGATTTAGAAGATTTAGAGGATACAATTGATATTGTGGAAAAAAATCCATCAAAATTTAAAATAGACAATAAGGAACTAACAAAGAGAAAACATTTTATTGATTCAACTAAAAATGAGATACTCTCTATAAAAGAAAAAATTAACATGAATAGAGGCAGGGATAAGGATAGAATTGCTAGACAGGTTTGTAATATACAACTTTTGCATGCTTAAAAAAATGTATATTTGATTTATTTCCAGCCCCTTCTGGATAGTAGTAGTTCTCCAGTGAGATCAACAAATATGCATGGAGGAACTAAATACTCGAAATTGGAAAATGAAATTGAAAGCCCGCAGCACCAGTTTTTGCAGAGGCAACAGATGTATGAGGTTCAGAACCAGGATGAGCAGCTCGAAGCCATTGCTGATAGCTTAGGAACATTGAAGACAGTGTCACATCACATAGGAGTGGAGTTAGATGAACAGCAAGGGTAAATTATTAATACTATTAACATTAATAAGATGTATTAAATAATATATTTATATGTATAGAAGGAACAGTTTAAAAACGTAAATTCGGTGCCCTTTGATAAGAAAA